>WAAG01054304.1:38279-78938 GCA_013390105.1 Tichodroma muraria | reverse complement strand
AGTTTTAGACAGCACGGAGCATCCCTCCCCCCTGAGCATCCTTTTCTCCAGGCTGAGCCTCCCCATCTCCCTCAGCTGCTCCTCATCAGACTTGTGCTCCAGACCCTTCATCAGCTCCGTTGCCTTTCTCTGGACATGCTATTTATGACCATTCCCAATGAAGGACTCTTCCACCACCACCCCCCTCTGTGGAGTGGCTTCGTGGAGAAGTAGGACACTTGGTCAGTAAAAGGGTTAGCAAAACCTGATAAAATCAGCTGTCCCCGTACAGAGCATCCTGCTGGCTGGAGGTGCTGGGCAAGAGGTCACCAGAGTGGCTTTAAACCACTTCTCTCCCGTTCACCACCTCTGTGCTAAACGCAGCTCAGCTGCCGTGAAAAGAATCTGCTTCCTTGTGTTTCACGGGGTCCCGAAATTAGTATTTTGTGAAAGAAAACAATAAACTCAACAATGCTGTGGTAAGTTTTTGAAACCAAAGTAAAACTGGATACTAGAATCTAGAGCACTTTTCCCCTCCGGTTATAACAACTTTGCATTTGATTAAATGATAGGCAAAAAAAAATCTCAACAGTATCTCCTTTGTTCCATTGAAAAATCTGGAACTGTAATATACAAAGTACACGTCTGCCTTGAAGAGCTACATAGTAATCACAGACTGACCGAAAAAAGATTTTTTTTTTTTTTTTAAGTGATTCAGCTTGTCTGCTCTATGTTGAATTTGTTTTCTGCTGTGGTTTGCTCTGAAGAGTAGCATTCATGAGCATAAACTGAAGTTCTGCTCTGATGGGACCCACACAAGAGTAAAATGTGAAAGCCCAAGGATAGTGAGGAGGAGTTGTTGTCTTTGGATTCTAAGTGGGAAACAGCACAACCCCTGACACCACCAAACCCCAGGTCAAAAATTGACCTTTGAGCTTTGGCTTCCTGCTATAACTTAGACTGTGGCATTGTCAGATTTGGAATCTCACCATCCAAAAAAATGTATATGGATTCAGAAATCCAAGTGATGTTTTGCAAGATTGCATCATGCTATGCTAAGTATTCCTTGGAGTGCTTAGATAAATTAAATAAATAGATAAAATAAATATGCATATTAACCCAAAATTGAAAACAGAAGCAATAACATGAAATAAGAAATAAAATTGAAAAAAAAAATTAAATCATTATTCAAATTGGTTTGTTCGATTTTTCTCTGATACAAAGCGATTTCTCCAGGACTGTACACCATATGAAACACATTATAAATGCTCTTGTAAAATCCACATCATTATACCACATGAAAGGCCAGGTCCTAAAAATAGCCATTCAGAAAGGATGCAGGCTAGTAGCAATTTTGGTGATCGTGAAATGGTTGTGTTGACATCTCTTTGCATGCACACCCACAGAAAGCTTTGACTTTTGAATCTTGGCAACATTTGTGCTTTATGGAATTTTACATCTCATCCCATGAGATGCAGTAAAGGATAGTCCTTTGCCCAGGAGCATTCATTTCTGATCGTATTCCCATTTTTCTAACCCTGATTTCATAGAGAAAATGGGTACGTTAACTTTTTTTTTTTTTTTTTTTTTTTTTTTTCCCCCCCAGATTTTATGTGAAACTCTTTCCTTGCTATCAGTTTGACAGTAGTTGGCAATATCAGTTGTATTTCCCTGTCTCCCAGCAGGGAAATATATGGGTTTTTTTCCTTCAATAGACAAACACACCCCGGTATATTGGGGAACTAACTGTTAAAATGTAAACCTAGAGCGTTAGATAATAACACAAGAAGCTGCCACATCTGTGCATCCTTTGTATCTGGTGTAGTATTCAAAAGAAAGTAAATGAAATTTGCAGTAATTACACAGTAATGTATCCACAACAAAAAAATTTCTTCCTTGTCCCAGCGATCAGAACTTGGCTTTTGTTTTGGAATATGAAAGGCTGCAGCCTCCTGCCTTCGGTGTGTTTGCAGCAAAGCCCTGGCTGGGATCAACTGCTGTAGCTCTGGGGTAGACAACAGAGTCCTGCCAGCTGATATCACTCAAGATCTTTTTGAAGAGCTCATCAGATTTGGTTTTATTGCTGTTGTGTTTCGGTTTTCGCTTGTTATTTGTTTGAAAGCATTGCTATAGGAATAGTTTTCTGAAAAACGTTGGAATCTTCAGTGCTGATCTCTTGTTTGCATTTTTCTTTTACAAGTAATATGACAGTGCTGGAGATGCACACCTTCACTTGAGAGTGGCTGAAGTCTGTGGTTTAAGCCTGTCCTGGATTTTAAGTGTGTGGCCCTTCTAAAACCACTTGGAAACAGTCTATATCCTCAAAATAAGTTTGCTTCTGGTACCAGAGCAAAATCTGTGGAGATGGCAAGTGAAATAACAGGGTGTTGAAGAAAATGACATTGCTTCTGAAATAGTTGGCATGAAAATCATGAAGTCTGAAGTTTCATTCAAATCAGATGTATCTCTGGTTGTTGTGGGGCAGGGCTCAAACTCACCCAGCAATGCAACTCCAAGGGATTTACAGGGAGATGTACAGTTGTTCCAGGTTGCTTTAACTGCAGGGCAGGTCTTGTCCCTTGTCCAGGGTGGGGGTCCTGTTCCCAGGCAAACAGGCCCTCCAGTTTTTACCTTGGTCAGTTGATTTCTTGTAGGCTGTTAACAATCTGAAGAATCAAATGCTGTAAAATGACATCACAGAAGTGGGTTTGCTGTTGCTAATTTAGCTCCCAAGAACAGTTGGACTAGGGGACATGGGAACAGTTGGACAAGGCAATAGTTTTATAGTGGAACTGCGTTAATTTCTGCATGAAGTCATCAGTAACTGAAGGATCTCTTTCCAACTAAGAGCTGAGAAATTTTGGCTTTTTTTGGCATCCTGCTCTTTATAATGCAACAGACAGTGGTGTTTAGAAAAAGCTAAAAAGTTTTAATGCTTCTGGCTTGGAGCTGGCATCATGCTTAATTAATTGGGTGGCTTTTCCATAATTAATTGGGTGGCTGAAAATGGTTTTATGGTTTTATCTGGCAAGATCAGTTTTTGACTGTTCTGGTGAGCTGAGGTTTTTTTCCTAGGAGCAGAATCCGGGTAAAAACACCAAATGTTCTGACAGCACTTGAATGCAAGAGCTGCTGCAGAGAAAATTTAATTTCTTGATTCAAGAGTACAGAAAATTACCTGATATGTTAGTGCCAATTGTTTGGCTATTGACATTTACTGGAACTAGTATACCACCACATGCATGTATTCAAACTTCACAAAATAGAACGTTTTCAAATTACAGTACGCTGTTTGTACACATCTAGCACGTGGATCTGCTTATAAATGCATAGTGATGCATGAGGCAGGCTGCAGTGAACCCCTGAAAGATCAGCTCCCATATCCAAAAGCATCGCTTCTCATCCAAATTTCCTGCTGAAACCAGTGGTAAATGCTGACTGTGGGGCGGGTGCGTTGCTGTTCCCGTGGGCAGGAGCTGCCTCTCTCCTGCCTGCGCCCCAGGAGCTCGTTTGATATGGGAGCCGAGCGATCCTCTTACCAGGGAGCACCAGGTGCTGTGGCAGACGGTGTAAATAGCCAAATAAAAAGAGATGAGTAGCACCAGTTGTTTATGTGTTAACACAGGATGTACTCAAAATCAGGTAAGAAGTGAGGCATGTTACCAAGTTTTATAGCAGAGGAACCGGATAGGCTTGTAACTGCCGTGCGTGGCCACAGCAGAGGAAGCGTGGTTTTATCCCGGCTTCAGCTCCCAATCCCACAGGAGCTTGTTTTTCTGTGACTCAGTTTCCCCCAGGAGCATTGTGGAGCTTTATCGTTGCATGTGTAAGCGATGTTTGGAGAGCACGGCGATGTCGATACTGGAACAAACATGAAATCCCACACAGGCTGCTGCAAGAGGGGCCGTTTCAGAAACAATCAGAGAAGGACTAGCCTTTAAGAGTAAGCTGTGCTGCTTATTAGACCACTTACTCCAAGATATTAAGCAAATTGCAATTTCATGATCTTTTAGGAAGTTGCAGGTGGCCCTAAGACCACAACTCCTTCAAGGCAGCTGGTATCTTGTTTTAAAAACAATCACCTTCTCAGCCTAAATGATAATTTCATGGAGTGGCATTAGCTGGATGGCAACACTGATGACATGGTCCAACATGTCTGAAATACACATGATACACATAAACCGGGAACAAATGTCATTTATTTACCCACTTGTAATATGGTGAATGAGAACAAGCTCCAGGATCACACAGCGTAGCTTTTGGACACATGTACCAAACCTCTGTATGCATAATTCAATTTCTTTGTCGTGAAGAATCAGTCTATTTATCTTGGAACCTTTTTTACTTAAACAGTAATCTCTAGGAAATCATTTAACAGTAGTTCGCTGCCAGTTTGTCAGTTAATGGCTTGAGGCAAAGTCTGAAGTGGATGAAAACTTTTCCAGGGAGATGCTTCTGCATGGGGTGCAGAAAGGTTTGTAGGAGAAAGCAAGAGAGGAGGCAGTGAGATGAGTTCAGTCCAACTTTTAGAATCATGAGGAAACTCAGCACAGCAGGGCAAGGATGGCTTTTGCAAGCACATCATGTGTAGAATGTGAAAGCCATCAATTGTGCCCATGTCAACTTCTGAGCTTAAGTTTTCCTTGGTGGAGGCTCCAGGTGTGAATATGTGGAGGCCAAAACCACGTGTGTTTGTGGTGGCTGGGGCTCTGCCTCACTCCCTCGCTTCTTTGCATCCTGGGCATTTCTGTATCTCTGTATCCCAGGTATCTCTATGTCTTTGCATCCTGGGCATCTCTGCATACCAGGCATCTCTGAATATGTGTCCTGGGCATCTCTGCATCCTGGGCATCTCTGCATCTCACAATCCTGGGCATTTGCATCTCTGCATCCTGGCATCTCCCCATCCCAGGTGTGGAGGCAGCCAGGCGGGAGAGCCAGGGCACAGCCCCCCCTGCTCAGCTGGGGTGCTGCAGGGTGTCTGCCAGGGCAGCAGAGTCCTCCAGCTCTCAGATGTTATCACTTCTCTCTAAAAGTCTAGCAGCAAGTTTCAGTTAGGTAATGAGTTATCTGATTTCCCTTTAATCTGGGCAGCATCACTCCAGCGTGATAACCTCGAATTGCTGTTTATCTCACAATCAGTGCTGCAGGAAGAAAATTGGCAAGAATGGGTGAAAATTCACTGGAAAAGGAGTTGAGAAAAGTTGCCCTGATCCACACTGAATCCCTCTTTTTTGCAGCAGGTGTGGGTGAGAAATAACTGCCCCGAGTCTAAACTCTCCAAAGAGGCCACAAAATCCAGCTGAAGTAAATGCCACTTCCCTGCAGCATTATCTCCCACTCGGTGCTGTCTGCCCACAGAGGATGGTAGGGTGTAGGAACTGGCAGGGGATTAATGGCAGCCTGGTTCATAAAAAACTCCGCTGCCAGAAGGACGTGGGACCCAGACAGAAGTAAAGAGGGGCTGGTTCTCTCTGTGGATGCCCCCAAGTGCTATTTGTCTGAGAGCAGATTTTCCCACAGATCTTTGGCCTTCATATTATTTGAAGAACCCCCTCTGCAGCTGCAATCCTTCCCTCCCCCGAGGGAAAAACAGGGTGGTAACTTTGTGAACTGAATGGTGTGGAGGTTTAGGAGTACTGCCATGGGAGGGGAAGATTTGGCTCATTAGCGTGGAACATTGTGTTGCCAGGAACAGAGTTTTGGGGCAGAACTAATAACATGGAAGCAGATGCAGTCAGCTTTTGTTAAACTGGTTTGTAGATGACTTTAACTAGGCAACAGTTGTATCTGGGGCTTTCCTTGCAAGAAGCAGAATGGCAGACCCCAGCAGAAGCAGAGCCTGACTGAGATGCTGGATAAAAAGTACAGAGGAGCTAACCAAATTTCTCAGTGTTAGGAAACATTTCTCCCAAATATTTTTTTTTTTTTTTTAAATATAAGGCACAACTGAAAACTTTGTGATTGTGTTATAATCTTTAAACTTTTAGAGTCCACACATCTCACTTTGAGGAAGGAGCAGCTGTAGAGCCACAGTGTTCTGAAGGACCTAATGTGATCTCACCTCTGCTCTGTCGTGATGCACCATCTCCTCTAGGCCATGGACTCCCAAGTTGCACTCAGTTACCCCCACATCTGAGCATACATTAACTGCATGACAATGCATTAGAGGCTGGCATGGATAAATTAATTTCCAAGCCAAGTTTTAAAGCACTTCTCCCTTGAACCACCCTTTCCGTAGCACCAATTAACTCCATAGCGCTAATCAGCATCGGCAATGGTCGGCTGCCATTTCCTGACACATGGCATTCCACGGCCACCAGTAACGATGGGTTGAACTCACTCTGTAATTGCCTTACCCAAGTACACAGGTTGGAATGACCATCAGCCAAGGTGCCGTTCTAGCCAGCTCCCAGATCCGAATGAGACTGTTGATGCCTCTGAGGAGTCACCACAAAGACCAGCCCTCCTCGGCCAGACCCAGCAATGGCTATTGCTGTGTGTCCTTACAGTGTCCTCGTGGTCCTGCACCACCTCTGTGCAGCCTGGACTAACTGCCTGGCTTTCATGAGGGTGTTGGGAGTGGTCGGTCCCCATCAATGCAGCCAACCCTGCATATCTCTGTAGAGGTGCCTGTTGGATTTCTGACATCTCCGTAGTTGTCTGTCAGCTCCTTCTGTGCCAAACCCAGCCACTGTTTCATAGAGCAGAGTGAACCATCCAAAAAGAAATCCTTTCCCTGCTCCATGCATCCAAGAGCAGCCTGGCATACCCATCGTGTCTTCCTCGCTGTGCGCCGCGCAGCCTCATCATCTCAGTCTGGCTGAATAAGACAACAAGAATCCATTCGGATACTGTACTCCATCCTGCTTTGCTTGTGCAATACTTTTTTTTTTCTCAGGCAGTTTCTAATCTAGAGATTTTCTGGGATCTGTGCATGGCATTAAGGGAAGTCTCCTCATCACCTCAGGTTCTGTCTTTCGGTACCAAGTGTTTAAGACATAATTCCAGGCGTCCAGGGCTTGCTTTCTCTTTGTGTCTCCTTTGCTGTTGCTTTCATTTGCTAACATGTTGAACTTCAAAGTCTATTCTTTCTCATTCCTAATTTTTATGGAAAAAATGGTCTGAACCCCATTTGCATTTCCTCCCTGAGGGTACTGGCAATCCTTAATCCTATATATTAAAGAATCTCAGTTTTCCCAGCAGCCCTTTATTCTGGGACTACTCTTCCACTCTGTTTTCTCCTTGAAATGCTCTCCTGTGGTTCAAAATTGCTCTTCACGGTGCCCCTGACCACTGTCACTTGCTGTTACGAGCTATTTGCACGGATGTTTGATCACTTTTAAGCCTTTTCCCTTCCCATCCTGTCGCTTGCAGGTAATTTGTGAAGGTTTCATGCCCATGGCAGTAGATGCCTGTTTGCTCTCAGAGGTTGCAGCATGGGCCATGTGCTCTGCAACTGTCAATATCCAGGACCTGCTGGAATAACTATAAAGCCAAGAGATAGCAGGATGAAAGTAAATAGGGAACTATTTTATTCAGGCTGATTTCAATTTCACACTGATGGTCTCTATATTCTGGTTGAGTCCCAGTGACCACTGGCATTTACCTGCTCGAGAGGCAATTGCCATCTGTGCTTCCCCTGCTGTGATGGAGGAGGGTACAGGGACCCTCTGTCTCTCAGTCCCTTGTCCCTCTTCCTGCTTCCACACAGGGACCACGGCAATTCCCTGTGTTCCCCAGCTCCTGGGAGCTGTGGGAAGTAGGTAGAACACCGACCGCGCTGGCCGTGCAGATCCAGGGATTTAGATCACGCAAACCCAGTGTTGTCTCCTACAAGCCATTCTCAGCGATGTGCTCGGGTAATTAGCATGTTCATAAACACTTCGTAATCTTGTGATCATGGCTTGCAGATTAGCTCTTTTGCCAGCTTTGCGATTTCTTTGCCAGTTTTAGTTTTAATTGCAAATCCATTACTGCCAGCTCCCTTGCATATTGTAGCAATAGGCAAATTAAAACACTTGGACACAGTTGGGCGGGTTTCAGTTAAGAAATTAATTGTTACTGCCAACCAGTGCTTTTTAATATGAGGGTGGCATTTGAGTTTGTTTTTGAGGGCATAATCTCCAAGACTTTCTTTTTTCCTTTCTCCTCCCCCCTCCCCAGACTGCGTTGCCCTGTCAAACAGCTCCCCAGATGGCATGAAGCAAATGCTTGCCTCTTTGATCTCCTAGTCAAGAAATTTGGAAGTCGTTCTGAATTTATGAGAATCCTGTCTGAAATAAATCTGTCTGTGCACAGGGCCACACTAAGGGAACCCGGAGCTGCAGGCACGGCTCACCTGAACCTCCCGGGGAAGCACAGGATTACATCCCACAAGAGCATCGTGTGATGCTGTAGTGATAAAGAGAAACTTCATGCATATTGTTGAACATGAAAAAGTCTAGACAATCTACAATTTACCAGTCGGGGTAATTGGCTAAAGGCTTAATCCACCCTGATAATCCAGTAATGGTATTGTTGGCAGGACATTGATGTAAATATCACTCAGCAGTGCTGGCAGCCGCTGTCTCCTGTGATTGCTGCCATTCCCAATTCCTTTTCCACAGTCATTAGGGCTGGTGGGGAATTTTTCAGAGTTCTGCAAACTACTTGTCTTTTTTAAGAACTGTCTGGGCTCTGTGGTTGTTTTTCATTCCAGTTGTTCAATAAGTAACATTTTTCACCAGGTTAGAATTTTCATAGACCCATTCCTCAAGAATATCCTTGTTCCTTGATGTACTTCTGTCCCTCACGTGTTTCTCCCGTAGCTCTCTGCAGCCTCCTGATGCTGCTGTCGCACAGTTTGCCATCGCCCTTCGACACAAACAACATCTGGTCCTGCAGCGGACCTGAGCCAGCACTGCAAGCCACCTACCACCTGTGTGTCACCACCAAACCTGGTGGCATTCACTGAGACTTTGGTGGCAACACTCTGCACAAGCCCTGACATGGCTGGGACTGCAAACGCTGGTGAGGCACTGTGGAGGTTGATGAGCTGAGCAGGGTTCTAGAAATCCATCACCCTCCTGATTTTGCACGGGTGTTTTTAATGCATTTCTGTGTGCCCCATGGGGACGAAGAAGGGGATTGTAGCACCACAGATGCAGGGAAGGATGGACAAACAGTCCAGCCTCCAAACATGAGTCCTCCACCCCTGCAGTGCTTGTCCCCACATGCCGCCTTCCGTGGCCTGTTGATGTGTTAGAGCATGGCTGGGCTTAAATCCTTGTTTAATTGTGTATGAAGCCAGTGTCTAAAAACACCTGTCCCATTCTTGTTACTTTATTCTCTTTGACTCATTCCCTCCGTTTGTCTTGGTAAATGTGGTTGTTTTCAGCTGCCTTTACAGCTGAAGGACTCTACTCCTGTAAGCCTGCACAGTACCAAGCGCAAACGGATCCTGCCTGACTGGAGTCACAGAATGGTTTGGGTCAGAAAGGACCTTAAAGAACTTCTCATTCCATCCTCCCTGCCATGGGGAGGGATGCCACCCAAGAGATGAAGCTGCTCAGGGCCCCATCCAACTGCTCTTTTCAACTGCTCTGCCTTCAGAGAGATGGGGGTTGTGTATTCGATTTGAGCTCAGCAGAGGATTCCCTGACGACCGAAGCAGAACCACCCTGGGAACTCCTTTTCTGCAGGAGCATTGACTCCATGCTGCCAGCTGAAGTATTAAAAATCCTATATGTAATAATATATAAACTTACTTTGGTCACTGACACAGCTGAGATGGCTGTGAATCCTTGACACCATTCTTAAGGCAGCCTGTAATGATTTTTTTGAGCATTGCTTTTTTTTTTCCTGCTCGGAAAACAATAGAAGCGGCACAGTTCCGCTGCAAACAAAACCTGAACATGCTCTAACTTACATATGAAATATCAAAGAGCGCTTATTCAGTACACATCGCCGCCCTTCCGTTTCACAGCAAACACCTTGTCACAGCCCAGAGACCTTGGGAAAACTATATATAGTGCATTCGGGCGAATGTCACCCTGGTAATTATCCCGTGGCTCTGGCTCCACAATGTTGTGGCTAACAAATCCAACTTTAATTGTTCATGATCTCTATCGGAGCAGACATCGGGTTTGAGTTCAGTTGGTACAGAGTCAGGAGGAATAAACACAAACCTACAGTAAGATCAAAGCAGCAGAGAGGTGCACATGTGCTAATAATAATAGCTTATGAAAGCTCATATTTTCCTTCAACAACATCCTGTCATTTATGTATCAGCTTTGAAAAGGGTAAAAAAAATATTCAGCGTAATTCAGCAAAAAAATAGATAAGGCAGATATTTGATTGCAGCAGCTCATGTGTGGTTTGCTGCAAGGATTGTACATTCATCGCGTTCTCCAGTGTATGTGTGAAGGGAGGGTGCAGAGGCTGAGCTGGCTGTGACCAAAGTACCATCATTATCTGATTTTTACATACAGCTGGTGACAATGTGAAGTCGGTAACCGCATCCACGCCAGGTGCACCTCGATAAAATGTCTGTAAACAGTCTGGATAGAGTGAGGTTACAGTGAGGCTGAGGAAAGCTAACGGCTCCGGGAGATGCAGGGAGAGGCACACCGAGGTTTGGGGATGGTGTTTTGGTTGGGGTGGAATTGCCCAGGGGATTACAGTGGGGATTTTGCCCTTCCATGGCCGTAGGCAGCTTTGCAGGTCGGCTCTCCCGGCAGTGTGTGGCACAAGCAGAGTGTGGCCGGGCTGACTGTAGCCAGGAGGCTCTCGTTGAGCGGGGTCAGGGAGCCGAGATTTCACCTCCACACAATGTGACCTACTTAGAAAGGTCAGCCCTCAAGACTGGGCACAGTGCTGACCATTTCCTCTGTCCTCTTACATCAAACTTTTGCTATCAGCTTTTTTTAATCTAGCACTGCGGCTTAAGCTTCCGTCGGGGTTTTGTCCTGCCTGGCACTGAGATGCCTGGTGGGCTGTGGGGACTGGGACACCGGGAACTGCAGGAGCAGAGCCGTGGTGGGGGATGTGCCCGTCGGGAAGGAGTCCCGGAGTGCTGTGAGTCTGTCTTTCACCTTGCACGCTCTGGTTGTTGACATTCGGTTATGCCTGTAGTTCCCCCTGCAAGCAGGAAAGGGTTTGGGGTTTTGGTGAAGGGAGGAAGGGTGACAATAAAAGGTGACAAAATGTCCCACTGAGTACTGAAGATGGGCTGGCTGAAGAAGGAGAAGGTTGTTTAGGAAGAGAACCAAGGAGAAGAGCACAAACAGGAACAGGTACAGGAGCAGTCACGCTTTCTGCTCTTTCTGCACAGGCTTCTTGGGCAAAGTGTGACGATGGCCGTGGGGTGACAGTAGCAGAGAGCAATCCTTGCACTGGGAAGGTATTTTTCAGGGCTGTGAAGCTGAGCTGCTGTCTGTTCAGAGTCTGCAGTGGCTGAATGTTTGAAACAGCAAACAGGGACTTGTTAAGAAACTGGAGCAAATAATAATGATCCATATGTTTAATGCAGCTGAAAGGCATACTTCAAAGATACTGTTATCCTAAAAAAGCCCAAGTATAGAGGGGAATATACTTGATCACGGCTTCCAAGTTTTGATGGTAGCATTGTAAGTAGGTCAGCAAACGGTAATATTTAAATTAACTCCTTTTTCTGGCAACTAGATGGGAATGTAGGTCTAAAAATGGGTAAATGCAGATTCCCTTCCCAGCTCTGCCACTTTGACAAGTCACTTCATCTCCTCGTGCCTAAGGGAAAAATACACCTTTGGGCTCTGCCCAGTAATCATCAGCCAAATGCCTCCCCACCTATCTATAGGGTTTTAGAATACGTGATTGAAAAGTGCAAAGTGTTATTAACATTGAATTGATGTCTGCCATTACAATATGTAATGGAGTATTTCTGCACACACCCCATTTCCTCCTGCCCGAATGTTTTGTCAGACAAGTCCAAGTGTTTACCAGCTTTATAGCTGGCCTAAAAAGAGCCAGTGAGAGCTGGAGCTGCTAGTCGCTAGTGGAGTTGCTGGGCTTGTTTGATGGCAGGGTAGCTGGGGTGCAGAAGCTGGCAGCAGAGCTGGCAGCACACAGCCATGGACCCAGTTTGTGGCACCAGGGTTGGGGTGGCCGGGGTGAACTCAGCAGCCAACCCAGAGCTGTAGACACATCTCCTGTGAGGCCTGCACTCTGTGGCACTGTACCAGAAGGCCAGGTTCCTGCTGCCACAGAGTGCATGGTGGGGTGCAGATTCACACTTCCTGCCAGGGATGGAGAGGGCCAGGCTGGTCTGAAAATGGGGAATGTGCTACTGGAGCACCTCACTTCTCTTTTCTGGGAGCTGAGAGCCACAGCCCTCCCACTGCCTGCACTTCATCAACTGATGGCAGCATTTGCACTTACTTGAGCAGCACTGATTGCTTTAATTTCTACCTCCTCTAAATATATTGATTTTCTCTGTGCAAGTAACATGTTTATTGCATGTTTATTGACCCAGAGCTGCTTGTGGCTGCTTTAAGGATTTCCATCCCTGGAAACGTTGAAGGTCAGGTTGGATGGGACTTGGAGCAGTCTTGTCTTGTGGAGGGTGTCCCTGCCGATGGCAGGAGGGTTTGAACAACAAGAGTTTTAAGGTCCCTTCCAACCCAAACCATTCTATGATTCTATGATATCAACCCAGATCTTTCAGAGCAGCATTGTTCCTTTTTGGTTGTCTTCTCATCCCATCAGACAGACCTTCCCTGCTTGCCTTGGATTTGCCCACCACTGTGCACAGCCCTGCCTTCTTTCTCATTGTCCTGCGCAAACATTTCCCTTCTTTTCTAAAATATCACAGCACATGGTGTGGGTTACTGTCTAGACTGCATCACTTGAATCAAATGTATTCACAAATATGATACATTATTAGAGCTCACTAAGAGTAACAAACAAAGTACATTTCTTTGTTCACTCTTTAATTGTTTGTTCATTAGCCTGCTTGCTGATTCATAAAATATGAAAAGCTCCAATAGGGTATCTAGTCACTAGTGCAAATTAGCTAGTTTCTAATGTACGTAAATAAATTATAACCCTGCATTTACAATTTGCCTTTACTATAAGGGCTGTGCAGAAATGCTTTATCTCTGCACACAAAATAACAAGTAGAAGCAGAAGCTGGGAGTGCTGTATCCTACACTTGCAGAACACGCTAGTAGCAAAAATTATCTCTTTGCTGGTGGATAATTTGTTTTCTTTAGCTCTGAAGGTGGAATATGACAATGTTGGGTAGCTACTTTTGTAGCTAGGGCTGGATGTTCAGCTGGTGAGTTGGCAGGGCCATGCTCTGTGTACTGTCAGCAGCTGGGAAAGCCCTGAAGCTTTTGTTATCCTGGGGCTCTGGGTTTTTCTCTGGTTTGTCTGATCCACTGTTGTATTCGCTCTCCAGAAGCATGTCTCCCTACTTTTTGGCTATTCTCGTTGCTTATGAATTATTCGCAAAAAACAGACATGTCCTCAGATTCCTAGGAAACTTCCAGGTACTGTGTCCTAGAGGGTGTAAGATCATCTTAGGGTTTTTTTTTCCTATAGATTTCTGTGGTAGAGTGTAATTCTCTAATAAAGATCAGAGATAGAATTCTTCACTCCTTTCCAGACCATGATCAACATGCTCATGACTAAATGAATCATTCTATAAAAGTTGTGTAGTTTTCTAGATAAAATTCTGCAGGCAGCTGTTTAATATCTGCATATTACATTGGTTTAATCCCTTCTCAGTTCTGTAATTCTCTTAAATAAGGAATCCAGGCTATCAGAGTCCAAAAGAGAGAGTACCAAAGTCACGGAATCACAGAATGGTTTGGGCTGGAAGGGACATTAAAGCTCATCTCAGTCCAAACTCCAGCCATGGGCAGGGGCACCTCCCACTGTCCCAGCTTGCTCCAAGCCCTGTCCAAACTGGCCTTGGACACTTCCAGGGAAGGGGCATCCACAGCTTCTCTGGGCAGCCTGTGCCAGTGCCAAACAGCACAGCAAACTCATTAAAAACTCGTGTCTTGTCTGATTTGTATGGAACCAAAGATTTATGGCCACGAATGCCTTGTTTTGCTAAATTCATGGTTACTGCCTCTTCCATGGGCAGCGTTCCCAAAGTCTTTGCTGGGTGTTAGGCTTGGACCTGCAGATGCTCACATAGGGAAATGATTTCACATATATGGATGGTCTTGTCAAAACCAGCCTAACAATTGGTGCATAAAATTATTTGTATATATTTGTATTTGCAAGTGTTGGATTTATACATGCAAGATCAAGGGTTTAATTTGTAAATTTTTTTGTTTTGCTACATGAAAGCTTTGCTGACTGTGTACCCAGAGGTCTCTGCTGCATAAATCCTGTTGAATTTCAATAAAAACCACTTGTATGCCTTTCTTGAGCAGACCTAGGTACTTTCAAAATTTTCAGATTTATTATAAACTGAAGGATATTTCATCAGGTAAGCTCACTGTAGGATGCCACTTTCCAATGATGTATTACCGGCAATCAAGACACAAAAATGTCTGGTTTTGACAGAAAGAAATACACATTTTTTTTCTCAGCCTCTTTCAATGGCATTGATTAAACAGAGATTAGGACCGATGTGGGGTTTGTATCTTCAGTTATTTTACCTCAGTACTATACCATTGCTTTAACTGACTTTACCACAAAGCCTCTCAAACTTCCTTTTCTTTGCTAAATTAGCTTGTGAATTCTCTGCTTCTTCACATGTTCAACACCTCCACCTCAGATAGATGTGGAAAAAACCTCTTATCATTACTTGTCCAAAATGTTCCCAGGCAGTGACCCTGGTGCACCTCGTTGCTGTGACAGGACACGGTTTTCCAGACATTGCAGACTGGCTCTTGGGAGGGGACCTCATCCACAGACAGAGTGGTGAAAATTAAATCCCAGTCCCAAAGACATTTTAGGACCTTTGTGGTATCAAATGGGAGCATTTTTCTTGCATGTTTTGAATTTGAGAATCCTAAGGCATGATTCATGTGGTCTGGGAGCTGGCAGGGCTCGTGGTGCCTTCTCCAGATGCACCAGGAGCCTGGAATCTGCTGTGCTCCGAGTGTGGGCAGTTAGGTCGTCACACCAAGGGAAATCTTGCTTTGGAAAGTTGGGGGCACCTTTGCTCCCCAGTTTGATTCCATCTGCATTTCACATGAGGCTTTTCTTTCTTGATCACTTGTGGATTTCTGTCATTTTGTCAGTATTGAGCTTCAACAATAAAAGTGAATTAGTTCTGCTTAATCAGCCCACAAATCTATAATCTTTAGTTTATAAAGGAAAAAATACGGAAGTGGTAAAATCTCATGTCCTGCTGTTGGAGCCAGCCAGGCTGCTGTGAAAGCCTGCAAGCAACTCTTGACAGCATCATTTAGAAAGTCTTGCACCTTCATCTCATTCTGCTTGAATTTCTTCATTTACTTGTTGGAATCATTGGCTGCACTTGGCTTCCTACATGTTTGTTTTGCCATGTGTGTAATGCTACCCATGTCTCTTTGCAGATGACCAGATTAGGTGAATGTAAATGAGTTATGCTTATTTCTGTGCTTTAGGTGTTTTTTCATGAGCACTGCCCTATGCAAAGCAAGCAATATGATCCTTTAATGTTTTCTTTAATCCTGACTCTAATCCAGTCTCCCTAGTTCCACCTGAGTTCCATGTGAAAATAGCTTTCTTCAACGTACATTTTTTTCTTCATTGTTGAAGAAAAAGTTTCTTGCTGAAGAGGTAGACAGTTCTAGATCAGCATCTCCTTTTTTAGGTTGCTCACTGTACGCTTTTGGAATCTGGGCAAGCTCTGGTGATGAGGACCTCAGCCCCAGCAATAAGCTGCCATTAGGGTTAGGGTTACAGTTCAGAGAGCTGCAGAGCCCACAACTCCAGGGACAATGGCACTCGAAAAGGCATTGCAAGGGCATCACACCAGGGTGCCGTCATTGCCAGCTCCACACTTTTTAACCTGTGCCACCGATGGCAATGAGGACTTCTGGCCCAGTGCCAAGCTGCCATTAGGATAAGGGTTAGGGTTGGGGTTGAGAGAGGCAAAGAGCCTACAGCTCCAGGCACGGTGGGGCTGGTAAAGGCCTGCCAGGGAGATCACAGCAGGGCCACAACATTGCTGCTCCTGCATCAGGCTGATCTGGGCCAGCCGTGGTGCTGGGGCCCTGAGCCCCCGTGACAAGCTGCCATTTGGGCTAGAGTTAGGGTTGAGAGGGGGAAATAGCCTAGAGCTCCTTGGATACTTGGCCTGGAAATCTCTTGCCAAGAGGATCATAGCAAAACCACAGCATCGCTGCCTCCAAACCTTTCAGATCAGGGGCATGCATGGGGATGGGCATCTCAGCTGCAGCCCTAAGCTTCCTGGAAGTGTGATGTCAAAAAAAAGAAAATCCTGAAATGAAGTGAAAATGATTAAACAGAATAAAATGAAACCAAATGCAGTGAAATGAGCCAAAACTTAATGAAAGATTTTCATTGAAATCTTGAGATTTCATTTCCTTTCATTAAATGAGTTTTTATTTCATGAAAAGAAATGAAATGAGAAATTGAGGAATGAAGTGAAATGAAAAGTCAGGAAAGGAAATACAGTGAAATGTATTTTCTGTCAATTCAATTCTCTGCCTTCCCCTTGATGTTAGGGGCAGCACTGGGACTGAGATTCTCTGAAGTCTCTGAGATTTTCTGGCCAATTCTGGCCATCAGAATTTGACTCTGAAGGTCACCACACAATTCCTTGAAGAAGATAACTTCCCTTCTCTGCTGGTCCTGTCTGATTTCAGGACAACTGTAAGGCAAAATATTTTACTGCAGATACCCGGAGTTTTAAAGTCATGAAACAAGCTTGCATTTAAAAGGAAGAGTTGCTAAATTCAACACATATAATTGACGTATAATTTAAAGTAATAGCTTTGCAGGAGTGTCTGCATAGAATCTGACCTATATATTCTTTAGAATTGGTGACCATGAGGTGGAAGGAGAGTGCTTGACCCAGCTTGACTTTCAGATCCCAGAGAAAGGTTATATGACTAACACTGAAAAAACAGCCATATAATTTCAGTCGTGGAATTGCATCATGAACTCCCAGGCTGACAACCATGGAACCCAATATGGGCATTTTCTGGAGTCACTTCCTTATTCTCATCCACCTGAATTAAAACAAAAGAGTTAATTACTTTCTTTTGGAAAACAGCTCTCCTCTTAAGCACTTTGCCATGTTAAGAGCACCCCTTCTGCAGTTGAGGATTTCAGATGTACCTTTGACTCACCATTTGGTGGTGGTGATCCAGCCTTTTCAAAATGCCTCTACATAAAATTATCCCAATCCCACAAACCACTCAGTATTATTTCATTGATGTTTTGCTGGCAAAGAGGCCTCTAAGGCTTTAGAGACTTGAATGGAGGCAGGTGTCTTTTTTATCCTCCAGCCTTCCAAGAAAATCTAGTGATGCTGTGGGATTTCCCCAGTCCTCAAAGGAATTCCCTCCTTGGGGGAAGATAGAGGTTAGAGTGGCATTGTGGGTATTTGTTTGAATCATCCTGGGGCAGAGGACTGTGTCTCCAGTGAATCCTTCTCCTGCATCCCTGTGCCACCTGGGTGCTGACTCCTCACTCCCCAGGAACATCTCTGGGCCACTCTGTCCTCTCCACTTTCCCATTCCTGGCTCGCTGACAGCAGACAGATCACACATGGAAGGAGGAGGTGCAGCACTACAGTGAGTGCCTGTGAAATTAATCAGTGACCCCAGTGTCCTGGGTACCAACCTCCATGAGGTTGGTGCCTCAGGACAACAGGATCCCTGGGTACCATGCTGGGGCTCCATTATTCCCACAGCACCATCTGTTGCCCTGCCTTGTAGCTCAGCATATTCTTGATCAGCTTTATGGAAAGGACTGTTCTGTATCAACTGTGTCAATCTCTGTTTCACGTGTGTGGAAATGTCCTGACTTCGTGTGCAGCACAAGTGGCTGTTGGGTTCATCACTTCAGCTGTAGTACGTAGGGTGCTATTTAGGGTGACTCACTGGGTTGCACTGCTCTGCCCCTTGGGGCATTTGGTTAAGATATAACACATTCTGGGAACACTGGAGAGAACAGAAAAGGAGCAAAGCGTTGCTACTCTGATACATTTTTTAAAACTCAGCTTCTTAAATGATGAGCAGATCATGCCAAGAGCTGCTGGGTGTTGATCTCTGCTTTCCTGCTCCCTTAGCAGGCTCACAGAGATTTGAGTTTTCCCTTGTGACAAGGATGGGTAGAATGAGCTGAAAAGGAGGGAGTCAGTTCTGCTGCCTGATGGAGAGAGTACGGGTGAGCGCTCTCCAGTGCTGGGACCACCAACAGCAGTGGAGATCCAGGCAGCTGCTGGGTCACCCAAAAACATGCCCAGAGAGAGGGAGGGGAGAAGCTTGAGTTGCTGTAATCACTGGTAGGAGTGGAAGTGTCTGGAACTGATCCATCAGTGAGCAGTGGGCCACTCCTTGGAAATGCTGGGAATTACTCCTGTTCCCTCGCAGCAAATGTGTGCTGATCTGGTCTCAGACAGTACTTTCTTCCTCAGTCTGGCTGATATACTCAGTAACATGTATAGAAAGAAATTTATATAAAAAAATATCTCTTCATGTTTCATTTCCAACCACCACACATGGATTTTCTTGTGAATAATGGATGAGTCAGCAGGGTATAATGCTCATTACTCACAGTGAGTACGCAGGGAGGTACTTGGAGCAGTGGCGAGGGCTGGGTGAATCCCAAATTCATCCTGTCCCTGGATGCTGGGCATTGTTGTCGGAGCTGCCACACTGCTGACACTGCAGAAGCTGGGACAAGGAATTCAGCTTGTTTTCTCCTAATTTTTTAGTTAATTTCTGTTGAGGTAGACTAAGCCTGTGACGTGTCATGGAGTACAAGCCAACAATAAAGTTTAATTTCTGCATCTTCTGCCTTCCCCTGCTGTTTGTGGAAGGGAGGTAACAAGTGATGTTGGACAGCCACAAACTTTTAAATGAGGATTACATTACCTACAAAGAATGTAGGCAAGCAAGATTCAGTGGCGCAACTTTCCGAAGAAAAGCCTGTCAGCCAGTGCTAATGAGAGTATCTGGTCATTCACAGCTGGATTAATCTTCTTTTCCCCCAGTGAAATGTTTCTGTTTAAAGCACCTGCTAAAAAGGGAGCCGTATAATGAAATGTCTGGGTGGTAAAAACTGTTCTTAGAGCCCTGGGTTTGCTTCCCATTCTTTAGGTAATGTATAGAGCAAAGAAAAGGCTCCCATAACATGGGAACCAGGAACAGGAATAAGGAATTAGGATCTGGAGAACCTGAAATATCCGTGTGCAAAATCTCATGCTGCTGGTTGTGTGGAAAAGAAGAGTGCTAATTCAAGCAGAGAGACTGAATTTAGGAACAGAGCGGAATAAATTAATGTGTGGTCCTGGAGGGTGATTATCCCTGCTCCTGTGCCTGAGAACACCTGGGCTTGTCCTGTATCACAGGGAGGCACAGGGGGAGGGTGGTAAAGGATTAGCTTCTCCTTCTGCTCAGAATACATTTTAGACCAACCCTAGCCAGACCAGAAAGACAACATGGAATGGAAATCGAAACACAGGTTCCTATTTCTCTGATGATGTACATAGAATACAGTGGGGCCAGCATGAGGTTTTTTTGTTTGTGGTCAAGAATTTAACTTTCTTTTTTTTAACGTCAGACCCTTTGGGGGTGAGGTTTTCAAATGAAACAGAATTCGACTCATGCAGAAGTTGCATGTTTGCAAATACAGTGATGTGAGTTTAAACCCTGTGTGGTTTACCATGGAAAATACAGACAATGGTGTTTTTCACCTGAACTTGGCTACACACAGACCGAAGGCAGAGGAGACCGTGTAGCTAAAGCAATGAAGAATTTCAGACATGAAGCGAAAATTAACATCCTCGTTGTGCTCACAAACACAGATAGACACACACACCCACCCGGGCTGCTGTAGGGTGATGCCCTCGTGCCATTTTGGCTTGCAGGGCTGTCAGGTTGTAGTGAGCTGCTGTGTCTGTGTCAGCGGAGGCCGAGCAGAGCTCCAGCCTCCGAGCCATGGAAGGAAGATTCTGTGCTGGGAAGGACACTTTGCTGGGTGGGAGTCAACACTCATGGACGTGACCTCAGCAATATTCCATACATACCTGGACACACAATTATCCTCTATTTAGCTCTGAGGATGCAAGCACTGGCACAGGTTGTCCAGAGAAGCTGTGGATGCCCCATCCCTGGAAGCGTTCAAGGCCGGGTTGGACGGGACTTGGAGTAACCTGGTCGAGGAGAAGGTATCTCTGCCCATGGAAGGGGTTGGGACTGGTTGAGCTTTAAGGTCTCTTCCAACTCAGAGCTTTCTAGGATTCTACAAATCTTTGTAAGCAAGTTCAAGTCTTTCTTTTATTTGTAAGGGCATGAAAATCTTCTTTACTTTTGCTCCTGCAAGACCCATATGCTTCAGCATCTCATATTGACGACGCATCTTTCCAGCTAGGAGGTGACAGGATATGGCCCTTCCACTGGAGCTGAGGGAGATGGGAAGAATTACTTGTGCGTAGAACTCATGTAGGCTGCCCTGCTCTGCTTCCAAGCAGGCTGTGGATTAAAATGCAGTAGCAGCACCCAAAAATACAAGGAGGCTCAGGAGTCCTTTCATGCATTGTTTCCTCGCAGCACAGTTACAGACGCTGCCTGTTTTCCAGTGACTTGTGCCTGTGAAAGGAAAGCCAGGATGTGAATCTTCATGGTTTTATTTGTTTGCTACTCAAAAAGTCGGGGAAGGTATGGTACACCACGTTTATAATGCATCATCTGAAATGGATCATTTCCACCTTTGGACTGGGGCAGAAAAGAGACCTCGCAGTACAGATCTACGCAAAGGACACTTGTGTGTTTTTATCATCATGCATTAATGGGGTGGGTGAGAGAACTGCCTTCCACATCCATAATTCCTTTTACTCTTGATTCTCCTGCAGTGTTGAAGGTTTACAGTCTGTAACACAAAACATGTGGGTTTCACAGATCAGTCAGCCTGCCCTGGAGGAAACACATTTTGGGTGTAGTTTCTCATTCTCATTTACTCCTCGTATTCTTCATTAGCACTAAGGCCCAGAATGAACTGGCTGCAGAACACCAGCTGGGAAGGGAAAGCCAAGATGTGATCATCTTTCGCATGGCGACAATTTTGTGAGGATTTGGCATGAATGCACAGTTTAGCAAAAGCACGAAATCTGTTTTTTGAGTTAGAGTAAGATATGTGTTGGGTTGAAGGTCTGGGCTGGTGGAGACCTGAAGCTGGAAGTGAGCCTGGGAACAAGGACAGAACAATGACCTGCATGGGAGTCAGGGCTGTTGGGGCACACTGGATAAAAGGGGAAAATTTTAGGACCAAGATCTGGCTGAGAAAAGCCCTGAGACGGTGTGGCTGCTTGTGGACTCATGATCTGGACATGATACACTGTTCAGCTGGCACTTACCAACTGAGCTTTACCTACTGCCGTGAGCCTTGGCCATCAGTGCCTTGCTGGCTGTGTTGGAAGCATGGCCCACAGGCACTCAGCAGTTATCACGTTGTTTTAGTGATGCCTGTAGTACAATCTCAGTGGTTTCTCCTGGTTCAAGCCCTAATCCTACATTCAATGTCAGCCCAGCCCTGGAAACCTTTCCCAGTTCCCAGACTAAATGAAATGGCTGCAGATGTGGCAGCAGAGGCCACCGTATAATCTGCTGGATTCAAACTCTAACCCTGACCTCAACCTCAGCCGATTCACTGCTCCGGTGACTCCTGGTGACCCTAGATTTCAAAGGAGTCACAGATTCACTTACCATGAGCTTTCCATTTTGGTGCTGTCTCCCCCAAATCCCTTTATTATTCTAGCCCATCAGTGTCTTTTGGATCTTCCGAAGTCATGCAGCTCACACCAGTTCCAGAAGCAAATTATCTCAAAGAGCTCTATGTTCTCTCCCCACACTCTGCTCATCTGCCTCCACTGAATATTCTCATGACCCAAATTTATCTGTTCTTCCTGACCTGACTTATGATCCTAACACCTACTTCAGCCTCAGTGCCATTGTTTTCCCCTTGCCTAATACTAATCCTAACCAAAACTCGCCCAAGTCATAAAGATGGAATCGATATACAACCTGTCTTAAATCCAGGTAGACCTGCTAGAATGCTTTTTTTGGGTAAAAACTACACTGAGATCTAGAGTCCCATGAGTTGGGACTGGGGTTGGGGCCGAAGTTAATATTGTTCCTCAAATGAACTTTAGGATTTAGTTTAGACTCATGTTTCACAGGAGCCATGAGCTAGGAAAAAAATGGGAAAGTGATGACACTGTGGCAAGTCTCCAGTCACTAGTGCTGGTTTCACCAGCGAGTAGGTCAGGAGTGTTCTGTCCCAGATTCCCCTGCCGGCTCTCACATGGATAAAACTAACATTGGTACCGTAGGTGCACGGTCTGACAAAAGTCTTCCTTGATAAAAACAGACTTCAAGGAAGAGTATCTGATGTCATCACTAAGAGATGATTGGGCTGGAACAGTTTCCTTAATTAACCTGTAAATAAAATGTTTGATGGACTGCAGCTCCACAGTGGTGCAAGGATCTATTTCTGAGGAAATTCTTCTGAATTCCAGAAGAGATCAAGATACTTTGACTGAGAAGGGACTGGATCCAATAATAACTCAAGTTCACAAATAAGTCTTTGATCTCTTTTGTTTCATGACTCCACATTGCTTTTGAAAGACAGCTGAAACTTCAACCCTCACAGTAAAATTCAGCTCTTATTTGTTTTATCCTGTTTACAACAAACACAGGCAGGTGGCAGGTCCTGGTGGTGTGATGAGTGTGAGGGAATTACCTTCCCTTCATTGCAGCTCAGTGACAAGTGAGAGAGAAATTAGAATAGGAATAGGAATAGGAATAGGAACAGGAACAGGAACAGGGATAGGATAGGATAGGATAGGATAGGATAGGATAGGATAGGATAGGATAGGATAGGATAGGATAGAATTGAATTGAATTGAATTGAATTTTCAGTTGGAAGGAGTATGACAGATACTCCTGTTTTACATATAACAAGAGGGCTTGGGATTTATGTGATCAACAGTTCAAAAGCTATCAGAAGAAGAGAAGCTCCAGGCTGTTTGCATGCTTGCTCACAACTGAATGCAAAACAGCATAAGGCCAAAGTCCATCCCGAATGCATCCCCCCGTGTTGCAGACCACCCCTGTCAAAGCTGTGTGAGGGTGAACTGCTCCATTCCAGCCCCGTGCTGAGTGACAGTCACCCAGTGGCACGGGGACAGCTGGCCATCTGTGCACCTCTCTGGGGAGGAGCTCACAGCTGTGAGCACATCTTTTCTCATTTGATGCATCACATGTGAAAGGACGAGGCTGGAATTCCAAGCTGGCCCCACTGTGCCCGTGGCCACAGGGGAGCAAAGTCACATACCCGAAAGTTAGTTCAATGAAACTGTCACAGGTTTTTCTGTTGATTTCCATTCAGACTTTCAAAGGTACTTTTTCTTTTCTCTATGTTTTACAAAGCACTGCATACACCTACTTTCAGCTATAAATAAGAAATAATCGTGTGCATTTAACACTTATTAAAATTCTTTTTAAATTTATATGCAAACGAGGAGCAGCCACAGGCTCCTGGCAGGTTGCCGATAAAGCCCTTTGTTCTGCAAAGATTCTACACCACTGATGAGGCAGATAAATTTGTCTTCAGTGCCATAGTCTTGTCTTTGCTCTGAATCTTTTTTATAACTACTGGAAGGTGTAGGTTGAGAAATGCTGGTTTGATTAGCTGGGCTTGTGGTTGGTCCCTTTTCATGCCAAAATCATTTAAGTGTTCCAGACATGGCATACACCCATGGAATCTACAAATATATCTCTCCCCAGTGCGTCATAATTCCTGGGGTAGTAAGTGATGAATCATCAGGATCTAATGTGAAGATAAGCTAATTAGCATTAATCAGAGCTCCTGCCCGAGGTGGGAAAATGCTAGGTGAGCATTCTGTTAGCTGCCATCTGATTTATTTAATTATTTTATTTTCATTTCTTTCGATTTTACAAATCAGACTCTTCAAAGCTTCCAAGCTCATAGACTGGTACTTTTCAGTGACATGAAAAATTTAACAGCCTTTTCATGTCCCTCAGTCTCCATCCTGCCCTGATCTCACCCATCATCTTACTTTTTGCATTGCCTGGAAATCCAGAGACTGTGGCTGGGTTGTGCTGTGGCATGGGATGGCTCAGAGGTTTCTCCCTGCAGGGAATCTGCCTGCAGCCCCCTCCTGCTAAAATTGTTAGGTGACTATCTCTAGAATTTAAATTAACTCTCACCTTGTTTCAGTATGACAGAATAGAGATCCCATCAGGTGTAGTAAGTGGTGATGAGAAGTATTTCCCTTATGTAGAGTAGTTGTGGTATCAGGCTATGTTCCCTTCTTTTTACTCAGGACAATAACTTTCTCTTTGAAATTTCTAAAATTATTTTGCAGCATTTTTCCTCTAGTAATGTACCTTCTAACAAAAAATCCCAAGCAGCAGGGATGACTAAATACTTAAATACTTCCCAACGTGTCCTTGCCCTGGTTGGGGCAGGGCTGTTGCAATCAGAGTTCAAGTCTGTGGTGCAGGAACACGAGGAATTCAGTCTCAGCAGAAAGATGTCATCAAACACCACCCTCCATGAGTGCTGGCCCATTTGTTTATGGATTGCTTATGACAAATTCTCTTACCTATTGGCATCTGCAGCATGCCTCTGGATTTTGAAATGCATTGGCTTTGGTGATGTGTCTCCTCTCACCTCGGGTTTGATAATGGGAATCCCAGTACAAAGGGAATCAGGATTCTGAATTATCCATTAGCATAAAGATAAATAGCTTTCAGTAAGACCCATGATGAATTATTTTAAAGATGCTAATTATTTTAAAGGGCACCCAGTGTGCAGCGTGGCACCTCAGGGAACCTGGGACTGTCCTGGCGGCCCACAGTCCATCATGGTGACAGAACACAAAATGATTTGGGTGGGAAGGGACCTTAAAAATCATCTCATTCCAACCCTCCTGCCATGGTCAAAACCACCTTCCACTAGACCAGGTTGCTCCAAGCCCTGTCCCACCTGGCATTGACATCCACCTCTCAGCCTCTCCTCCATGGGACAGCTTGTGGGCTCCATGGAAGCAGCACCCAGTGCAGTAGCAGCCCTGCTGGGACCTGGGGAATGTGTGTCAGCCAACCCCCAGGGCAAGAAAAAGGGAAATATTTGCCAATTTGTGGGCTCAGAGTCTACAGTACTCCAGTCGTGTGGTCCTTTGCTGCAGTGTCCAATGCATTTCTTTGCCACCCAGACAGAACTGAGGTTATCTTTCCTTGAAACTGCTGGAGATCTGCCATGGGAAATGCCTTTCTTTGATCTGGATTTTGCCATGATCCCGTAACTTATAATTACACTAACTCTTCCATTCCAGTGAAACCCTCTCCTTCCTTTTTTACCCATGGCACATGGGTTTTTTAGAGAAACCACTGAGATTTGTCAGAGCAGCATTCTGCTCTGTGGGCTGCTGGGGTGGGTTTTACCTCTCGAGTGCTCAGATGTAGCAGAATTATTCCTTTTTCCCTAAATGCAGTTTCATAGCTCTGTACTGAATTGGAGGGAAAAAATCCATAACAAAACCAAAAGTGCAGGAGCACATAGCTGCTTCTTTTGTTGTGGTGAATAAAGTCACCTAGGCCAGCTGAGAAGGTTTGTAGCCACCAGCAGATGTCATTGCAGCCAGCACAGCATGGTATGTGTCAGGTGAGGACAGAGACATTGCAGGTATTCAGATAGTACCCAATGGAGAATGAAAATAAAAAAACAAATCACGTAATTGCTGATTACCAGGTAGCTCATTCTTAGATCACTGGTAGCTCATTTGTAGTAGATAGAGTAGACATGAGGGTTTAAATCCCACACTACAGTTTGTTTTCTGCTGAATAATTAAGATTTATTAGTCCCCATCACAAATTATAGTAATTTAAAATACTAGTGGTTTTGGTTTTTTTAAATGGAACACGCAAGTGGATTTTGTTTAGATTTGTTTTGTTGGATTTTGTTTTGTAGATTTTGTAGGGTAGCTGGGTCCTGATAACCTAACGAGCCTGATTAGTGAGGAGGGCTGGCGAGGGGCTGATCCACCCCATGCTCCAGTGCTGCCTCCCATGCTGGGCCCTCCAAGGAGAGTGGAGCCCAGCAGCTCGTGGGGCCGGGGGCTGTGCCAGGGACCCAGGTGCTGATTACAGCACTGGCTGGTGCTGTTATCTTGGCTTCCCTCTTTGTTTCCTCTGCCACGTCTCCAGGACCTGGTAGTTTGTGCACATCTCTTTTACAGTGCTCTAGTGGAATGAGGTTGGAACTGGGTGAGCTTTGAGGTCCCTTCCCACCCAAACCATCCCAAGATCCTATGATTCTGTGATTCCTTGGTGCAGGAAGAGAGCCTTGGCATGTATGTTCGTGCATGTTTGCCTGGACGTTCGTGTATGTGCATGTATTTATGCCCTGGCTAATCAAAGCTTTTAATGCTCACAGATTGCTATGCTAGTGGCTACAGAGTGGCAGACAATACCCCTCTTGAAATCAGTGGCAAACTTTGCTGTCATAAAGACAAAATAATGAAAAATGCTCATTAGCCTCTGTTCCTGAGTAATTTCCCCACTCCTTTCTCTGGGGTCAGCCAGCAGACAGAGAAAATCCCTGAGCTGCCTGTAAGACCTCGGTCGGTCACTGATAGTTATTATGCCATTGCATCAAATGTATAGAAATATTTTATATAAAATCTCCCATTACAAGCAATATTTACTGTTTGCTTGGTGAAGACCACAAGCAGAACTGAGTCTGCTGAGCTCCATCTTTTTCAGATTTAGGATATAACAAGTCTCTACCCTAAAATGCACTTTACAGTTAAGAAATGCAATTTCTGTTTAACTACTGATCTGAATATAGCCTTGTACACGTACAAGACAGTCAAGCTGAGGCAGATGGATGTGATGATAAGAGGGATGGACTAAAGGCAGAGTTTTATAGCCAGTCTCCTCACAACACAACAAACAAGTATTTATCTTGTGGAAAACTCTGGCTCTTCCTACTTCTACCGTCACTGATGAGGCTGCCTGAAATTCTGTTTTGTGTTGAGCTTTGGGCTCCTCACTCCAAGACAGGCACTGAGATGCTGGAGAGTTTGCAGAGAAGGGCAGTGGAGCTGGGAAAGGGTTTGGAGCATAAGTCCGATGAGGAGAGGGGCTAGGGGGGCTCATCCTGGACGAAAGGAGGCACCTTCTTGCTCTCTACAACTCCCTGACAGGAGGGTGAAGCCAGGTAAAGATCCATCTCTTCTCCCAATAAACAGGTGATAGGACAAGAGGAAGCAGCCTCAAGTTGCAGCAGTGACGGTTTAGATTTAATATTGGGGAAAAATATCCACCAGAATGGTTGTCAAGCCCTGGAAGAGGCTGCCCAAGGCACTAAAAGATGGAGTCACCAACCCTGGAGGGATTTAACAAACATGTAAATGTAGCACTTGGGGACATGGTTTAGTGGTGGCCTTGGCAGTGCTGGGTTAACATTTGGACTCTATGATCTTCGAAGGCTTTTTCCAACCTAAACGATTCTGTGATTCAAGACCCGAATGAACACCTGCCAGCACTGGAGATAATGTCGTGTTCTTGGCCTTAGATGAGATAAATCAGCAGGAAAACTTCATTGACTTTGGCACGGGTTGTATCTTATTTTCAATTCCATGACTCTAAATTGTTAATCTTTTGCTAAAAGTGTTTGGAGATGCCCCAAACACTTCAGCTGGGGACATACAGAGTCACCTGTTCAGAGATGGTGTTTCCTTATGAATCCCATTGGCTGGGGCTCGGCTCAGCTTGAGGATTTATTTCTTCAGAAAGTCCTAAGTTGCTTTATGTCCTGAAAGAGAGCCAAAAAATTAAAGGGAAGATGTTATATTAAGCATGTGTTTTAAGAAAAAATTGCTTTATCTGTGTAGCACCTCACTTAAAACCGAGAGGTATAAAAAAGTGTAATTCTCTGTAATCCATAGGATTTTTACCTTTAACATTCTAAGGAGCTTAGATGATGGCCAGAAGATAAATGGGCTTATTTTTTAATTGCAAACTTCACTGGGAAGAATGTAAATCCTAACCCAGTGGCAATAGTGTTTTAATTATTTTTTTCAGCAAATGTACAATCCATGGCTAATGAAGAGAACTTTTAGTATAAAAAATGCAACACTAATATAGGATTTAATCATGTGACAGTGTCCTGAATCAAGGACTCTTTTGCCTGTGTATCATTGTCCTGGTGGCAAGATAAGTTTTTCATTCCCAGATTCTCTCAAAAGCAGTTATGGGACATATGGACTTCCAGCTCAAGCCCTAAATAATACCTAAGCTTAAAAATGTCACTATAGGCATGTGGAGGTTGTATGCATACAGGTGTGGTAGATGTTTTGGGGTTTTTTAGTATAATCAATGTTCTCTGTAACCTCAGTTCCCTCGTGTCAGTTCCCTCGACAGCAAATACAGCTGTCAGTTACTGTAATAAATCAGAGACCATGACAAGTAAGTTAAAAAAAGTCTGTGTTACAAAATGACCTGCAGTTAAGTAGCTGATTTCTGGTGCTGGGTTGAGTTCGTTAATTATCTGGTCGGGAAAAAATCTATGCCAGAAGCTTTACATTATCATCCATTCTTCCTTCTTTTTGATTTTTTTTTCCTTCTTCTTTTCATCTAAATGGGTGTAAATGCTGGGGGAGTTGTGGATCTGTTTGCATTTCAAGGAAGCAACTGGCATTTTGCTGGCACCGTGGTGCTGTCACTGGGGGCTCCTGGTGCAGGCAGACCTGGCAGACGTGCCTGTGCACAGTGACATACCAGGATGTGCTGGGACTCAGCGGCTGCTTGCACATCAGCCTCCCTGGTCCCTGCCTCCCGTGGACTAGCTCCATACACACCCTTCTGTTTGCTCACTTCTGCTTTGTTTAACTTTTCTGGAAAACCTTTTCCATGGAGTGCCGTGTCGCGGCTGACCGCAGGGCAGGGCGAGCTCCCAGGGCAAGCTGTGTTGGAAAACAAGTCTGACCTCAGCCAGCAAAGTTGGTACTTTAACATTTTTGCCCTTCACCGCCTCCGTGAAATGGTGATATCTCACACTGGGGTGATGGGAACAGACACTTCACTGGGGCTGCTTTTCCCAGTCAGGGTCAGGCCACCAGGACCCTCTCCATGGTCAGCCAGGGCTGCAGCCCAGCAGAAGATTGCTCTTGCAATTGTCACCAGAGATGAGAATCAGAGCGTGAAAATACAAAAAAAGGTTTAAGATGGACGTGGCTTTTATCTGGGTCTTCTGCCTCCTGGGAAGGTCAGTGCATCAACCAGGACTCTGTCATGCACTGAAATTTCTCCCAGAAAAACTGTGGTGAAGTTTGGTGCACCCTATGAAGAGTTGCGGATTTCCTGGGAAAAGTAAATAACGTGGCTCAAAATTCCTGGCCCCTTGCAGTCCTGGACCAGGAGATAAGCTCCCCAATAAGAACTGCATCGTTGGAACCGTACTAAGCCCTCGCAGGTTTGCGTCTGTTGCTTCTTGTATTCCCATGAACCCCGAACACAAAGCAAAACCAAGTTGAAAGAGAAAAGTTTCATCAATTATTTTCTCATCAAAACCATATGAAATTTTGACTTTCTTATTTTTTCAATGTGAAGCCTTTGATCAGTCCTGCCTTGTGAATGTACGATTAGCCAGGGTTAAAATGAAATCCAAGACTGGGAACGTTTTGTGTGGTCTCTGGTTTCGAAGTGACAATTTTTCATGTCTGACCTAACCAGGTTATTCCTGGGCCATTACTGACAGTCACTTTCATAAAGCCATAGCCAAAAACTGGTGGGAGCTTTTGGTAAAAATATGTTGAGAAGACAGCCTAGCCATAGCAGGATTCATTTATTATTTTTATTTTAGCATAAAAAATAAAATTCCCTGCATTTATTAATAGGCCAAGTCATAATCCCCCATTATGGCACCTCCTGGAACTGTATTTGGCTGTATTTGGAAAATGAGACTTTCATCCAGGCCCTGAAGTTTGGAAACTGGCTCTTTCCAAGCTGCTTTCCATACTGAGACACAAAGATGAAAATAATCTCATGACCATCCACTCCTGTAGTAAAATCTTGTGCAATTAAATCTATGAATCTCAGTACCTGAAAAACAGGATTTGATGACACATGACAAGAGCTGAGTTAAAATATGTATGACTTAGTACTGGCACGGTGGGTAATCTTTATCATCACGAGTGTGGAGAAGATGAAATCAAGGCATGGGGTGGGGATGCACAGCGCCAGAGTTACCTCATATATTCCCACCCCTTACCTGAACTTCAGTTCTGAAAATGAGCCCCAGAAGTATTTCTGAATAGACAATATTTTTTTTAAAAAATGGGAAAAGCTCTGTAAAGATTTTGTATGGAGTCAGGGGTTGCTGTGGTGCTTAGTGCATCGCATCTCTCTTGGTTTGCTAACTCATTACCTAGTTTGTTGTGAGGAATTAGGAGACTGAGGCAGCAAATATGCATGTTCCCCTTCAGTCTGAGTCCAGCTCACAGGATAAGACCTCTCCATCCTAAATTTCATCCAGGAGCCACTGCCCCATGTTGCTGAGCTGCCAGGATTAGCTGTCGAGCATTTAAACTGCTCCTTGTTTTACATCTCATAGGAGGTAACATTTAAGGAACTTCTAGAAGTCAAGTGGCAGGACAAGATTAATTAGGATTCCTTTCTAATCCTAATTACAATGATATTTGCTTCCCACGATAGGAGTTGTTCATTATCATATGTATAAGTTTGTTTCTTTAGTCTGTCTGCTTCTCTCCCCCCAACAAAAAAAGGTTAAATAATATTTAATACATTTTTGCAGTCATTAAAAAAAATCAACTCTTTTTAATCTGGTAAAAACATCAGATGGGCAGAGGAGAAACCCATTCAATTCCCTATTAATTTCCCTTGCTCTCTAATTATATGCAAATCCACCAAGCCCAGGTTTTAATTCAGCTGCTCGCATTAAGAGATCAGAGGAAGATTCAAAATGGGAAAGCAGAGTTTGACGTGTCATCGGGGGCTCGTACGAATTTGACTGGAAGATAAATTCCACATTTTAATTAAAATGTTTATTCCGCTCTGCACAATAATGCTTGCTTGCTTTCAGAGGAAAAAAAGGGTATTAAGCATTAAAGTAACTAATTCCTCCTATCGAGAAAATTAGGATTTCTCTCAGGCAGACACAGGGTATCATCCAGGATTAGCGGCTGTAGCATTCTTTGTAAACATGTCACCCTTGAAAGTGAGCAACACGGAAAGCTGCTATCGCCTTACTGCTGCAGGGTGTCCATAGAGCATCCCTTTGGCTCCAGAGGGGATTATCTTCCCTCCATGGCCCCCACAGAGCCGTTTATCGTGGAAACTGGGAACTAAATGTGAGTCAGATTAGGGTAATGTGGGGGTGGCTGCAGGCAGCTCGCCCCTCTCTGTGCCGGGATCTCCAGGGGGATTTGGGGGTCCCTGTGGGGAGGGGTGTCCCTCACCACAGCCCTCACCCATCGGGCTTCACTGGCTGGCAAAACCAGTGCTAGGGAAGGAGTGACATCTGTCCCCACACTGGGCTGGAATGATGCCGTAGAGGGGTCTGGGAGAGACACTGAGGAAGGCTCAGAGCAGCCGTGGTTCATTCATTGCTGGCCATCCCTGCTGCAAATGTGCTTGACGTTTGTATAAATTTGAAGGGATTTCACCATAGCTGAGAAAGACACACTCAAGGAGGAATGGTACTATTACATATTATCATCCCTGGATGTTTTGACTTGTCTGCTACTGGATTGTGGCATGGGCTTGGACATGGTCACCTTTGACATGGTAAAACACCTTCCCTTGGTGTCATCTGACATGGTGTGAGTGCATGGCCTTGGCCATTGGATGCCATGGGACAAAGCTCCCTCTGGACAAATCAGCAGCATTACAGTAGCATTTTTATTTTTATTTATTATTCCTGTTATCACTATTCTTTTTTCCCAACATTGTCAGCGAGCTGGGGATTTCAGATGGGATGAGAAACTCGGGTTTGTCTGTTTCTTTCAACCAGTGATGTTGTGAAATAGTGAGATCTCCCCTGAAGGTGAGCTGTGAGACTAGCAGATGGAGAGGAGGGAGAGAGAGAGGGAGAGGGAGAGGGAGAGGAAAAAGGTGAAAAGAAAATAGGAACTATTGTTCTTGCCAAGAGGGGCTGACTACTGTCCCTTCCCAAGCCTATAGAGAAAGGGCAAGTGTCCTGTGATAGGTCTCCTGTCCAGGTCTTGGTGTGACAGGGGTGACAGCAGCAGGATGGTGTCACCCATGGTGGCCTTGCACTCTGGCACCACTGTGACGTGGAGGGGCAGGTTTCACCCCTCTGATGTTTGGTTAATCGAAACGTCTTAAATCACATCAGTGTTTCTGAGGGGTTGTGTTTTGTAAACTCCCCCACACTCTTTCAAGTACATGGGCTGGTTTTGTATTTGTTATAAACGGAAAGAAAAAACAACAGCCAGCAGCAAGGCCCCTCTCCTCATGCCCAGGGATTCTGTAAGCAAACATTTGTCTCCAGAAAACTGCACAACACTGGCACCTGGAGGGTTCTCGTTGCTGGCAGATGGCCCCAGAAATCTTGCAGTTTTTTCCATCTGCTGCTGCAAGCATATCCTTGGAGAGGAGGGATCATAGAATGGTTTGGGCTGGAGGGGACCTTAAAGACCATCTCGTTCCACCTCCACTGCCATGGGCAGGGACACCATCCACTAGACCAGGTTGCTGCAAGCCCCATCCAGCCTGGCCTGGAACATTTCTGGGGTATGAGGCAGCCACAGCTTCTCTGGGAAACTGCTGCCAGTGCCTCACCACCCTCAGAGGAAATAATTTCTTCCCAATATCTAGGGATGTAACAACCAGATGCCAAAGCCATCTCAGTTCAGATGCAGCACGCAGCTGGGGCTGGGGTCGGGGTTTGCAAATGGCTTCTCAAAACAGGTGAAAATCATTGAAACTAGCAGCAACAGGGATCACAACATGGCTCTCACAGTGCAGACCTTCAGTGTTTCACCAAACCTTTGCCCCCTGAGGTTTGTCTGGACCTGGTGCTGCCAAGCACAAGTAGGGCAACACCCCTGGTCCTTCAGAAAACGGTGTCTCGAGCCTGGCCACAGGGCAGGCCTTGCCTCTGTGACATATTTTTGGTTTGTTTTCCTCCCTTGTCCTCTCTTGGATATTTTCCTGATTAATTCTGGGTACTGGACCGACCGCTCGCCTTCGAGAAGTGAAGTAAAGGAGGTCAGATACTATCAGCCTCCACAGGTCAAGTGGGAGCCTTCACATCCACGGCCTCAAGCGTTACCGGTAACTCCAGGGTTTGCAGGTTTTGATTCAAATTCTCAGAACCACAGGGCGTGATGGGGACAGAGATTTTTATTTTTTTTTCTCTGTAGCCCAGAACACAAGAGAACCGATAACCAGGGATGGATGTTACAGAACGAGCTGGGGGTTGATGCAGCCCCAGGTTTAAATTGATCTGTTTTTTGGAAGAGACTAGCAGGGGTTTGGTGCTGCAGTGTATTATATTATATATTATATCCAGTGTATATCCTGGGTTATATTGCCCCAGCATTTTGGTTCCATGAAGTCAAATGTCACCACTGCCTTTTGTGGCAGTGGCACACTGAGACTCGAGGGGGGTTGCTATCCCCTCCTAAGCAGATGCTTTGAGCATCACAGCAGGAGCGTTTCCCAAGCAAGCCAAGCATTGCATGAGGGCACTTTCTGCAGGTTTGAGGAGGCATCTGGAGTGAGCTGGCTGTTCTGCTGAATGGAACTGTAAACACTGGGTGGTGATGTCGAAATTCCATTTTTGGGGGGTTCCACCTCTCTGGTATGGGGTGTAGCTGCCTCCACACTTGCCCCTCTAAGAGAGCAAACTCTGGGAGGGACTTTTCATCTTTATTTTTCCATGCCTTTTTTTTTTTTTTAAATTTTCAGGAAGAACCACCTACATCTTTCTCTTAGAAGATAAATACTTGAGAAGTGAAACAGCTCTTCCTGTGCCCGTAAATGGTGAAAAACTCAGCTTATTTCCCCTGCAGAGTTTGACTGAAAAATAATAACCATTATTGCTGAAAACCAGAAACCAGCAGCAGCACGGAAGGTCACTGAGAAATTTTGGAAGTTTTTTAAGTCCTTTCCCTGTGTTTCCCCCATTGTTGTAAGTGTTCAAGGCCAGGCTGGATGGGTCCCTGAGCAACATGGTCTAGTGGGTGGTATATATCTGCCCATGGCAGGGAGTTGTAGCTGTGTTATCTTTAAGGTCCCTTCCAACCCAAACTGTTGTGATTCCATGATTTGTCCCCATCGTGTCTGGAGCTTGGTCACTCCTCTGAGTGCTGGGACACAGAAGGTGTGAAATGCCAGGGAATTTATTCTCTGATGCATATCCCAGTCAAAGGGGAATCAGGATCCGGGGAGCTGAGTTTGGCCACTAAGGTAAGGGGCATCCCCCAAAATGTGAAAAGAAGATCAGGGCTACCCAGGTGCCTCATCAGCATTTTCAAAGCAGAGCTGGATTTTAAAGAAGCTGAAAGAAATTAGGAGGAAAGGGAAGAGTTGAGGAAATTAATGCTCCATCAACCACAAAATGTGGAGTTCAGGGATAAAAACTAGAGTGAGGGCAATGTTTGGGTAAAAGCCTGAGCAAAGACAATATTTGCCTGTATGTGTGATATGTCTCTTAAACCAATCAGCTCCTTATTGCAACTCATATGCAGAATTAATGCAAGAATTAATAATTGTAAATTATTCCTTTCCTCTCCATCTGACTGCTGCTCATAAGCACATCAGGGCCAGCCAGAGGTGGGGTGCACAGGGCAGTGGGACTCTTCTGGTCTTGGGGATGAGGTCTCTGGAGGAACCCTTGGTGATGCTGAGGCTAAGAACTAGATCCAGCTCTCTGTGCCACAGCCATGCTGGTTGACCTGGTAGGAAGTGGTAAGGAAGATGCTGCTGCTGCTGCTGTAGCCAGAATTTGGCTCTGCTGGAGGGGTGCACAGCTGGATGAGGGCAGTGCCTGAGCATGGGTGGCTTTAACTTTCCCTGTTTCCTCTGCGGCAGCGGGCTGGGGTGCTGGGACTGCAGCAAAAGTGAGAAAAGAGAAAAAAGTGTGCTGAGATGAGAAATGAGTCAATGCTGCCTTTGCCCGCAGTCTGCCGAGGGCTCCGGCCCCAGCGCATGCAGTCAGTGCCAAAAACAGTCTGCAGTGGGTACTTGGGGTGATCTTTTAGCACAGCATCTCCTGGTGTAACACCACGGGGAAATGAGGGGTGAAGTGTCTACTGACACGGTCTGGGGCCCTGAGCTGGAAGTGCTACCAGAATTTAGAGTGTGTAGAGCTGTCTTTGAGTCATGGGCTCTGGGTCCCCAGTGCCCCAAGTGACAGCGTTTCCCTGGGAGTCCTCCTGGAAGCCCTCCTGGCATTTGATGCTGTGGGATGTGCCTAATAATGTACCTTAATCGTACCATAGAATCACAGGATGGTTTGGATTGGAAGGAACCAAACCTTTTCCTTAGAGATCATCCAGTTCTAACCCACCTGCCATGGGCAGAAAGACCTTCCACTAGACCAGGTTTCCCAGGGCCTTATCCAAGCTGGACTAATGTCCCCGATACATCCCTAATCATTTGCTAATTTGGACTGATTGGAGGATGAAGAGCAAAAGGCACAGTGCCCCCAGTCACAGGTAGCTTCCCCAGCAGTGTTGTATGCTTGGTGCAGTCTGACCTTACACCTTTCTTTCTGTGGCACAATGACTAATTTCGCAGTGAAGAGGAATTAATTCCTCATTGAATCAGCAGCAGCAAACCTTGGTAGGTTTGGTTTTTCATAGCCGACACATCGACTCATCTCACTCTCTCTGAGAAGTGACGTCAAAGCGAACACATACGGGGCAACTTGGGGCTGGCCTGCAGCTCCTGTGCTGCACCCAGGCACCCACGCAGGGCAGAGGAGCACGGAGACCTGCTCGGAGCTCAGCCCAGCATCTGAGCTGAGAACAGCCTTGGGGGATGCTCCCAGCAGCCAGACACACAGCGCAGCCAGTGACACGGGGCTCTGGGACTGCCAAAAGCCCCCTTTGCCATGGTGGTGATGGCCACCAGCATGGCACAGTTGCCAGCCCCAGCTCCCTTCCCTTGGCCAGGCCCCTCGCTACACACGGGCCGCTGCTGGGCTGGCTCACAGCTCTTCATTTCTTTGTCTTTGGGGCTGGCAGTGTGGGAAAATTTGAAAGTGATGTGAGTAATTTCACCTGACTGCGGCTCGGCTCCCCAGCGAGGCTGGAAACCACAGCGCTTGCCTTGGCCACCAGCTCCTGCACCCAGGCACTCTGTGCTGGGGGGGACGGATCCTGCTCCCCACAGGGGGCTCCCAGCCTTCCCTCTGCACAGCTGGGGCCATGGGGGCTGGCTCCAAGGGTCGTAGGGGGTTATGGGACTGCCCTCTCTCTCCCTGCAGGCTCCTGTGCATCCACGGGCTGACCGTGGCTCCCGCAGTGCAGGGTTTCCAGCAGTTCTGGCTCTCGGGGTGCTGGCTGATGTTCTGGGAGCTGTGGTTTGTGCAAGGCAGGCAGCACCCTATTATCCTCCATGGGGAGCACAGCACCCCTTGAAGTCACATACCCAAAGAAAATTTAACAGCATGAAATTTAACATTTTTCACTGTTGGAAGGGGCAGTAGAGTTAAACTACTTTATTTTAGTTCTGAATTGTCTTCCAGAAAATTAATTAAAGTCATTCCCATCCATAAAAGCAGTGGTGGAGCCCAGCACTGGTGGGATGTTGGGATCCTCAGCAGCCCCCCAGGCAGCGTGGTATGACCACTGCTGCTTTTAATAACTGTGCTCAGTTGTAGCATGGAATACTTTTCACAGGTTACAAAACAGCCTCTTTTTTTTCCTAAACTGATCCAAGAAGAAAAAAAATATTTTTTTTCCTACAATATTTTCAGAGTTAAAGAGTTTTACCAGCCATGGAAATTTTTTAGTTTGATCATTTCACTCAAATTTTGACTTTTGGCCTTCTGTGCTACATTTTTCTAAGGCTAGCTTGAAAGTTTAACAGAAAATCCTCCATCAAACCAGCAAAGTAGAACTACTCATTTTTAACGTGTCATGACTAAATAGATAACTCCCTAAAAAAATGAATTAAAATACTTGCTAACACAAGGTGCTTTCCAGAAAATGTTTGATTATAATCTCGCAACATTCTCTAGTGAAAACCCCCATTTTGATTAAAACCCCCTCATTTATAGTTCTGATCAACCAGAATCAGCTTGTATAACCCCACTGCTACCTGTGGCCAGAGCATGTGTGATGCAGCATGGGAGCAAAGGCAAAGGATATTGAGCCTGATCAGGCACCTTGGAACCAAAATACACTGGAACCCCAGTGGTGAGGGTGATCCTCATATGCAGGATCCACTGGGTTTGCTTGTGTTCAGAGGAAAGAGAGTGTTCTGTCTGGCCTTGAGACCCCATCACAATCACACACCCAAGCGTGAGTGGGGAGATCTAATTTTGCCTTGACAACAATTAATCTTTCTTAATAATTAATGCTACTGTCTCTTCTCTTTGCTCCTCCAATTACCTCTAGTTATTAAAGTCACATCTTGGCTTCAAGGAGGGATCTTCTTCCCTCAATAGAGTTGGGTTTTTCAGTCATTTTCAGGGAGGTTGGTGGGATGGTGCTGGGAGGGGGATGCACTACAGCATCAGTGCCTGGCCCAGCACACAGGGGAGGAGGGGGAAGTGCTCACAAGGGAGCTGGCCACTCAGCAATTTGCAATTTGGCAAAATCTGAGAGGGGGGAGAAAGTCCTCCAGGCTTGCAAACCCCATCCTGCTGCTCCATCCCCTCTGGAAATACCATTCTGCAGTTGCTGTAAATGTGTCTCTTCATTTCTGTACGAGGTCGTGGCTGCACAGCTCGTTCCCTGGCCTGTCCTCAGAGGGCTGTGCTGGAAGAGGCAAGGCAAAGCTGTCCTTGGAGCCCCTTCACGCCCCACCATGGCTGCTGAAGGACAGGAGGTGACAAATTGGTGTTGGGGCCATGATGTTTGGCAGCAGCAGCATTATTTTTGTGAGTGGGTAGTGAGCAGCTCTGTCACTGTGGCTCTGGGCTGTGTTGAAACCCAGGAGACAAAATAAGATGCTTTACCAAACCACAGCTCATCCCCTGTGACGTCCTGACCAGCAGCGCCCGGTGTCCTCCCAGGGGACCTTCTGAGAGAACACCAAACCACTGCCCTCGTGTCAGTTCAATCCTCTTGCGAGGAAACATTTACATCAGGTCAATTTTATGGCATAAAACATTGACAGCTGCTAAGTCCTGGCTTTGAAAAGCCTCTTCAAGGTTCATGTGCTGCAGCTGATTTGCAGGAACGTAATCTAGACCTTGAAAAAAGGGGAATTGGTCCCGTTTCTCTGGCGTATGGATTTCTATAAGCCACGTATGGTTTCATAGTGCAGCTGGGGAAGACCAGGAGCTGCAGCCATGGCCATAGGCCACAACCATTGGCAGCTGCAGTCTTTGAACCAGGATCAACACGGAGTTTTCTCTATTTCTCAATATTTTTGTGCAGCATTTCCTTCTTCACTTCATTTTGGGAGATGGGTTCCTGTAACAAACTCCATAGTGGAGGAAGTGGAAAGGGGGATAAATAACCACTTGCAGAAATTTTTCTTGTCTCCTTGCTGGTCATCCTTCCCCACCAGATCTTTATGGTTTTAGAGAGTAGAGAAGTTTTTGAGTGAGGCCAGGGTAAATGTAGAAGGGTCATGGGGAAGGCCACTCTTCTTACTGGTGCAGTATGTTGTTTTCTGTCTAAACTGATGGAAAAACTGAGTAACTGAGCGCCAAGTCTTGTTGTACCACCAGGTTACCATTGAATCATTGAATCTCAGAATGGTTTGGGTTGGAAGGGACCTTAAAAATCATCTCCTTCCACTCCTTCTACTAGACCAGCTCTAAGCCCAGTCCAACCTGGCCTTGAACACTTCCATGTTCTGCTTTGGTGGGAAGGAGGACAGTCCATGCTTTACTCTAACCACGTGTACTCCCTGCTTTTCCCTAGGGAGGTATCCTCCACATCAGCATCAGAGCAGCTCATCTGCCTTTGGGGTGGTCTGTGTCTTCTGTCGTTGCTCTGAAAGCTGTTCCCAGTCGTCAGGCAGCAAGGCTGGCTGGTGAATGGTGCTGTGCTTTGGATCAGGCGTGAGGCAAATGGGAAAGAAAGATCTGCCCTACTTCGAACAGAAGAAATGCTTTAGTTGAGGTTTTCAAAACAGCTCAACATTGAGCTTGTTCTGCTCCAGTGTCATGTTAGAATGTACACGTAGAACTGCATATCCCTCATTTAGGCTTTGTGGCTCTTAAATAAGCTAAACCATAGCTAATTTTAGAAATATCACTGAAAAGCTCTTCTTCATCTCATTTCATGGCTAAGAATAGAAAGAACTCGGAGCTCCAAACATGTGTTTAACTAAGCAGGAACCAGCCCAGTGCTGCTCTTGATGGGAAAACCACATAACCCATGTCCCTGCTGCAGGACAGGAACGTCTGTGCTGCACCAGTTTTTGCTGGGAAGGGGGATTACATTCCCAGTACCCCCCTGTATGCAGTAAATCTACACCTGTTAAGCATGAAGAATTAGGGTTTTCATTCATTCTCAAATGCAAACCTGCCTCTTGGTTTTTATTTGCATGAACAAACCTTTGTGGGAAAGGCAGATGTAAAGCAGCATCTCCATCAGTCTGTTCCTTTCCACTTCATGAGTTTCCTCCTCAGAGAGCAGGGATGCAAAACACAGGACTTGCCCAGGGCTCCCAGCTCACTTGGAGTGGCTGGGATAGGTCCAGGACAGGTTGATCAGAGTCACTGTCTGTGTCTGTGTCTCCTTCACCAAAGCCCAGCCGGAGCTTCGTGCTCATTCTGCCTGAGCAAAATCATCACCAAAGTGAAAAGTACCAGTGAATTGAATCCAGGGATCCTAAACATCTTGTCAAAAGTCACACAGGAAATCATCTGTAGACATCCCAGTGAGACTGATGAAAACTGGCTGGCATGCCCAGCTCCTAGCCCGTGGAGAGCTGCTCTGTTCCCAAATTCACCCTGTTTGGAGTGCTGATAGTCCTGTTTCGTTTTGTGGATTTATCTGGGACAAATCCTAACATTCCACCACCAAGATGAAGTCAGTTTGGATTTAAAGGCAGCCATGGGCGAAACTGGGCATGTAGGAAACAGCGCGAGACGCTCGAGGCGAGGAGGCTGCGTAGATGGCAGCGTGTGTGTGTGTCTGTGTGTGTCTGTGTGTGTCTGTGTCTGTGTCTGTGTGTCTGTGTGTCTCTGTGTGTGTCTGTGTGTCTGTGTTTCTCTGTGTGTCTGTGTGTGTGTCTGTGTCTCTGTGTGTGTGTCTGTGTCTGTGTGTGTGTCTGTGTGTGTCTGTGTGTGTGTCTGTGTGTGTCTGTGTGT
>WAAG01054304.1:18837-38195 GCA_013390105.1 Tichodroma muraria | reverse complement strand
GTGTGTGTGTGTGTGTGTGTGTATGTCTGTGTGGGTCTGTGTGTGTCTGTGTGTGTCTGTGTCTGTGTCTCTGTGTGTGTGTGTGTGTGTGTGTGTGTCTGTGTCTGTGTGTCTCTGTGTGTCTGTGTCTGTGTGTCTGTGTGTCTGTGTGTTTCTGTGTGTGTCTGTGTGTCTGTGTATGTCTGTGTATGTCTGTGTGTCTGTGTGTGTCTGTGTGTTTCTGTGTGTGTCTGTGTCTCTGTGTCTCTGTGTGTGTGTCTGTGTGTCTGTGTGTCTGTGTGTGTCTGTGTGTCTGTGTCTGTGTGTCTGTGTGTTTCTGTGTGTGTCTGTGTGTCTGTCTGTCTGTCTGTCTGTGTGTTTGTGTGTGTTGTGTTTGTGTGTGTGTGTCTCTGTGTGTTCCTTACAGCTGTGCAGCTCTTCAAAACAGATTCTCCTCTCTCTGCTCCCACACACAGGAGAACTTCCTGTTGTGTTCACCAAAAAGGGCCTTTTCCGAGGTGCTGGGCTCTGACAGCCATGCTGTGTGTAACCAGGAGTAGCTACAAGAGGAGACTGATTTTTCTTTGCTTACTTTTCCTGGATTTTTCGCATCTCCAGCATTACCTCAGCTCCCTCTAGTCCTTCTCCAGCACTGGAGATCAGTCCAACAGGGATTTCAGCCCAAGGGCTAACTGGTGACCATGTCCTGTTTTCAAAGGCATTACCATCGGTGTTTAATGGTGGCCTTGGCAGTGCTGGGTTAATGGTTGGACTTGATGATCTCTATAAAGTCTTTTCCAACCCAAATGATTCTGTGATCCTGTGTCTGTCCTTGCGTGACAGCCCTTGTTAATAAAGCCCAAACATGACTTTCACAGTGAATATGAAGGATTCACTGTGAAAGTCCAGGTTTAGACCCCGTGGTAGTCCAGGACAGAGAACAAGACCTTTGCATTGGGTAACGCACTTAGAGCATTCATCCTGGAATAAAAGATACTGGAAATTAATGGAAAAAAAGTTCTGAACTTTGAAAACTTCATGCTGGTTTGATCTGTTTTCCACTTATCCAAGAAATCATCTCCAGCTGTTTCCCCTGCTTGGTTTATGGATTTTTTTTTTCAGGATGCTGGAGTGTTTGTTTAGTAATTTGTTTAGTGTTTGTGTGGTGGTTTTAGTTATTCCCAGCCTTGCTGGCAGCAGCAGGACTGCAGAGAGCACTGGCCCTCCTTGCTGGTGGATCCTGATGATGTCTGAGTCCTCTCCATTGTTGTGTCTTGCAGTCCAACAAAGTTCCCGTCGTGCAGCCGTCCCACGGAGTGCACCCGCTCACCCCGCTCATCCCGTACAGCAACGACCATTTCAGCCACGGCTCCCACTCACCCCACTTGCCCGCTGACATCAACCAGAAACAAGGTAATGGCAGCACTGGGACCTGTGTGCTGGAAGACCACTGAGGCTGGTACCTTCCTGGCCCCAAATCAATGAGAAAAATCAGGACCTTTGGTCAGCTGGGACATTGTTTAGCAGTAGGAGGTTATTTAGCTTATTGGCAATGCTTTGTGATCTGGCCGTTCGATGGCAAAAGTGCCAGCCCTGCTGATGGAGTGTTCTCAGGGCTCTGTACAAACTGTCCTGCACCTTGAGGCCAGACCAGAGCCTGCCTGCACGATATTGCACAAGAGTCAACCAGAAAATGGAAAGTAATCTTCCCTTTGACTCATACCTAAACTGTTGTCAGGTTGTCATTTTGAGAAAATAAAAATGCTTGAAACAGGAAATATTTTGACTAAACAGGATTGCTGTCTGATAGGTGACTGGATTGTGACATGTGTGTCCCCGTAGCCACATGTCACGTGGTTGTCACCCAGTTTGGCTTTTTGTGTTCCTGTATGAGCCCAGGCTGTGTCGATTGGCTCATGAAGCTATGGAGAAAAGTACAGTATGTTGATGTTAAACCCTCTAAAATAAACTGTAAATACGGGTATGTGCTGAGGAATTCACCCCAGTCCATCATTCCATCATTCTTCATGATGGCAAACTGAGTGTAAAAATAAACTTTTCTCAACCTTACATTAGTGCAGAACATCTTTTCAGATTACCCAGGCTTTTACACAAGCCTGGGCTTGATTTCATGGGAAAGCAAGCAAACTGACAGTTTTGTGACAAACTGCATTCAGGAAGGAGGTCAGTGTCCATAAGAACCCAGAAACCAGTGCCAAAATAGAGGCACAAAACCAGCTGTTGTGATTTGGGCAAAGGCTTCCACCCAGGAGTGATCCAAACTGTCCCAGAGGCATCAGCTTCACCAAGTTAACATCATAGATAAAGTAGTGGCTTATTGAGGATTCTCTTGGCTGGAGGACCCACTGAATAATCTCTGGTCTGAACCTGGAGGCCACACTCTGGACTCATTAGGGATGCTGATGGGTAGGATTTAGGTCTGGTGTAAGAGATACCCAGGCACATCCTGGTTGTTTTCCAGGCAACACACTGCTTGTCAGCCATCAGAGCATAATAAACTCAGCAGAAAAATAGGAAGAGTTAACAAAATTAACCTACTGGAAGCTCAGGTAGTGGCTGAGTTTGAGTCTGAGAGAAAGTGCGCAGGAAAGCAACGCGGCACACCTTCCCCCACGCTGCCCTTGCTGTACCTGCAGAGCTCTGCCCCTCCGGAGCCGCTCGCTGCCTCCTGGGACTCGCTGTCAGCCTGGGAAACCTTAAGTGATACAAGAGAAGCTCACCCTCGGGCAGAGCTGGTTATATCCCCCTGTGGAGGCTACGACTGGCACTGGAGCAGTCCCTGAGCATTCACCTCTGCAGTGGGTCGCTCATTCTAGGACAGTCCTTGGGCCGCTCACCTGCGCCCTCAGTGCAGGCACTGTCCAGTCTCCCCTTCCCATTCAGCCTGTACTTCTGCAGACACAGGGAGTCTGTTTGTCCCAGAGACCCCCCATGTGCTATTCAAGGAAAGGTTCAGCCCGTCATCCTCAGCTGGGTCTTGCCTTTGTGGTGCAGCTGTGATCGTACATGCCCCATTCTTACACTGCTGGGGTGAGGGTTTTCTTCCCTGTTCATCCTGGATGTGCCCCATCTCTGTTTACACCACTGAAATAGCTTCCATTATCACCCAGTGTAAGCACTTGAGAGTTACTCTCATTCTCCCAGCATCCCTTTAAAGTTTCTCACAGTAGCCCAAGGACACGCAGACGAGGAAATACAAGCAGGAATTCTGAGTCAGTGGCTGGTGCCCCAACCACTGGGCCAGCAGGAATAACTTGTGCTCTGACTTATGCAACTCGTATTGTTGGGGGTGCAAATCTGAGGATGTTCCATCAGCTGCCTTGTGCAGGGCTGGTTTTGTTTGACCCTCCGCGAGCCACTGAGTCTCACTTGAAGCAAATCTCGTACTAGGTTATATATTCCTGTCAGGTCAGTTATATATTTATTTTAGCTGACTCCTAATAAAATGCTTAGAATCGGTTGGTGTCATTCTTCATTAATAAGGTAGCATTCATATACCTAGGAGAAAACTCCTGTTGCAAATGCTTGCAACTCATCACCAGTTTAGTCCATGTATTTATCATCTAGGACAGCCACTTGACAATCCCTGTTCCCAGTTTTTGTGTGAGGCTCGGTAGCAGCCATCACTACACCACGCTGTGCCAGAGCTCAGCCCCAGCCCCCCTCCAGTTTCCCAGTCCAGGGGTCAGCTGGAGGCTGTTTTTGCCAGCAGCACCGTGGTTGTCTGAGTCCCACCCGCAGCCCCAGGCGCCACAGGATGTTTTCCAGCCCAGATAGGAACGGAGCAGTGCTGCGGCTGTGTCCCCTGGCCATGCTGCCAGTGCCAGCAGCTTTGAAGATCACACAGGGATTCCCCATGCAAAGGGTGAATTCCCAACTGGCACCATACCCACCTCCACAGTTCCTTGGCACCCACAGAGCCGCAGAACAATTGTTTTGAACTCAAATTGCTTAAAATGAAGTTGGAAGTGATGCCTGCTGGAGCATCCTGACTGCCTGCTCAAGGGGGGTCCTGCGGATGACTTATGGAGAGGGAGCATAGGAATGGCTTCAACCATCCACTGAGCAGCTGAGTGGGCTCTCATGGAAAGGCAGGGGGATGCCTGGAGTCAGCCAATTCCTTACTAAAGCATGGTGCTGCTTGGCCTCAGGATGGCATGGAGCAGCTATGATGCTTGTGCAAGAGCGAGATGCCTTCTCCAACCCCCCCTCTGCTATGTTTGTGATTTTGCAGCAATGTGAATGACCCACACATCCTCACAGAGAGAACCACAGGAAACACCATCCTGCCACTTGCAGATAGCTATTTCATGTAGCTTTCCACAAGTGTCCATAGATGGAGCAGCCAGGGGGTTGGGAACAATCCAGGTCACCCAGGAAGTGCAGTGCCAGGTTCAACTCCTCTCCTTCTCCCTTCCTCCAGGAGTGCACCGTCCTTCCCAGACCTCGGACATCCCTGGTTTCTACCCCCTGCCCCCCGGTGGAGTCGGCCAGATCACGCCGTCGATGGGATGGTGAGTGAGGAGGGCGCGGCCCCGCCGGGCGCGGACGGGGATGGGTCCCTGAGCCCCCCGCGGCGGCCGCTCCCCGTGACCCCCGCGGTGCTTTCCCCCGTACTCGGCCTTCCTGTGTGCTGTGTGAAGAGGGAGGAGAATTTAGCCCTGTCTTGGAGGTGGGAGCAGACCCGTGGAGAGGCTGAAGGCTTCGTTCTGGCTGAGGCCTCCCTGGAGAGGGGTTACAACCTGCCCAATTCAAAAGTGCCTCCTGCTTTACATCTGTCGGTGTGGATTAGGGAACCCAGAGAGAGCTTCCTACCCACCCCTCATAATCACAGCAGAAGTCTTCTTTTCGGGTAGGAGGTAATTTTCTCCCTCACTGGACTTTCCAGCACAAACAGTGCTTTCCCTGAGCATGCCACCAGTACAGAGTAATCCCGTGGGATGCTCCATCTGCCAGGCCATGGTGTTTCTTGGGATCTGACACACAGGGAAAAAGTACATCATGGAAGAGATCTGCCAGGAAGCAACCCCAGTACCCACAGCCTGGCCACAGCTCAGCCACTTGGTAACCACTGCCCCAGCAGGCATGGGAGAGACTGTGAGCTGGAGCACTCCCAAAATGTACCCCCTGCGTGCGCCAGCCCTGCAGAGCATCCTGCAAAGCACAGCCTGTTGGTAAACCTGCCCTGGGGACACAAGTTAAAAATACACCAGTGTGTTCTTTGTGGTCATTGCCACTGGCTTTTGTCCCCGTGACCATGAGCACACTGAGAGAGCGGGTCTGGCAGGTGCTGCCATGTGAGCATCATCACTCCTCCGATTAATATTTGATCCCCGGTGATGATGTAGGGACATGGCAGAGGCTGACAGGGAGACTGGTGGCTGCAGGTGGCAATTCAGGGTTGCTGGGATGAGGAGAAAGTGCAGGGCAGGTGATCAGAGGGACAGTGGCCAGGTTCCCCCAGTGCCACTGTATAAAACTCTGGCAAAGCCCATCGGTGAGCTTCAGGTACAAGAACCTATTGCAGAGTAGGAAAGGGGAAGCTTCTTAAAGCACAGAGTAAAATGTTAGATTTTGCTTTGTTTTGTTTATGAATTTCATGTTCCAGATATTTAACGACAAAGAAACAGAGGATGAGACCTTTGATACAGAGTCTGGCTTCAAAGAGATTACATTTTGCCTTCTGTGCTAAATCTGCTACTCTTGGGTGATGATTTGACTCCTCATATGATGTGATTCATCTTCAGGAAGAACAAGGACTGGGGTGACTGTGCTGAAACATGAAAGAAATAGTTGGAGTGGGGAGAAAGGAGCCTGTTTGTCAAATGGAAGGTCCACTCCTGGGTTAGGATGATGCTGTTCAGACAGCCCTGGGTTCCTGAAGGGAGAGCAGTCTGGTTTTTTTATGGAGATTTTGTAGGGCATTTGGTGGTGGAGAGAGCTTTCATGGCTGAGAGCTGCTCCAGCATCCGTGGAGTTTGGCACCTTCCTGCAGCCTCACCAGATGCCTTCATTAATGGCTAATAGAGCAGATATGGTAAAGCAACAAACAGCCTGACATGCAGAGAGCAGCACCTTGAGGCACATGGGTCTAATAGAGCTTTTACTCGTTCTTTTCCTTGCCCAAAATATATGGAATGAGCCCCAAACCCGCTTGTGGAGTGCCCAGTCCTCAGCTGAGGCTCAGCACACTGCTGTGGGTGGGCGCAGAAGCACTGAAACCTGGCAGGTTCATGGCAGCATCCCCTTGTGCCAGCAGCAGGCAGCAGGGGCTGTGTGCCAGGGATGGGTGTGCTGGGGATGATCATGCCAGGGATGCATCCCACAGAAGCTGTGACTGTCCCGTCCCTGGAAGTGTTCAAGGCCAGGCTGGATGGGATCTTGTGCAACCTGGGATAGTGGAAGCTGTCCCTGCCCACAGCAGGGGATTGGAACTGGGTGATGTTTAAGGTTCCTCCCAGCCCAAACCATTACAGGATTCCATGGTTGTGCTGCTGCCACCAAGTCAGTTGCCAGGCCAGGGCAGCCACATATGGGAAGCAACTTCTCCTCCACAAGCTGTCAGGCAGGAGCTGGGCAGAAACTGGTTTTGTTGACACAAAGTGCTTCAGGAGGAGGAGCTGCAATCACTCTCTCTGTAATTAAGCTGGGATGACAGTCAGATAAAAGCTTCCGAGAGTCCAGTGAAGTGAATTTTGCTCATGGGAGCCTGGCAGTTAACATTAGCCGGGAACCTGCAAATCGTGTCACCGTGTGATGGGGGCTGAGCACAGTGGTGCTGTGGCAGCCTCTCCTCCACCATCCCACAGCCTTTTTCTGAGCCACCCTCCCATCATCAGGTGATCCTCTGGAAACAGCCTGAGAGAGCTGGGGTTGTTCAGCCTGGAGAAGTGTCCAGGGAGACCTCAGAGCCCCTTCCTGTACGTAAAAGGAGCTTATAGAAAAGAGGGAGAGGGACTTTCTATGTGGGCAGATAGTGATAGGGCAAGGGGGAACTGTTTTGAAGTAAAAGAGGAGAGTTATATCAGATGTTAAGAAGTTCTTTACACAGAGGGTGGTGAGGCCCTGGCACAAGTTGCCCAGAGACATTGCAGCTGCCCCATCCCTGGAGGTGTTCATGGTCAGGTTGGACAGGGCTTGGGGCAGCTGGATCTAATGAAAGGTGTCCCTGTCCATGGCAGGAGCTTGGAATGGGATGAACTTTAAGGTCCCTTCCAACCCAAACCAGTAATTCCATGATATGGGCTGTAATTGTGCACTGCCAACCGTCAGGGACTGATTTTGCAGTTGCTTTAATTTGCATGTCAGAGACACTTCAGATGAAGCTGCAAGTGCCCGACTCCATTCCTATCCCAATATCCCAGCCTCTGGAGTAACACAGGTCGTTTCTGGATTAACTCCAAGTGTTTTCTCGGCCCTGGGGCAGCCGCCTCCAACTTCAAAGGTTGTTTGGGTTTCCCGGTGCACAGCGGCACTTGCCTGTTTGTGGGTGTGTTTATACCCACCAACATCTGAGGGGTCGGAGAGGGCTTCTGCCTGCCAGGGAGTAAACAGCCCCAGCTGCCTTTCCTGCAGACAGATCCCGCAGATTTCAGTCAAGCCAATACACAGCAGCAGGACTGAGAGCCTCATTCCTGCCCGGCACAGCTCGGGGGTCTCACTGCTGCCATGCTGTCATTATTCCTCTTCAGGGCAGAAACTTTTCTTTAGCCCCAAAAAATCCCAGGCATCCAGGAGCTTGGGCCCTTCACAGTGCACCACACGTAATGGTAATGGACTTTTTGTGGATTTTTTCATCATTAGAGCTGAAAAGAGCTGGTCCTGGGTTTAGGTACAGCTCTGTGCAGCCTGGCCAGAGGAGCATGAGTACCAGCACAGTTGAACGCACCCCATTGTGCCCCATCCCTGGAAGTGTTCAGAGCCAGGTTGGATGGGGCTTGGAGCCACCTGGTCTAGTGGAAGATGTCCCTGCTCATGGCAGGGCAGGTTGGAATGAGATGAGCTTTAAGGTCCCTTCCAAGCTAAACCATTCTGTAATTCTATGATCTCAGTTTCCATGTGTAGTTTTAGGCTAGAAGCATCTTTTGGCAGGTTTGCAGAACAAGCCAAGGTATTTTTGAGCTATTTCCATATGAAAATGTGGGGGTTCCCTTGCTGGGAACAACAAGGAACTTCCTGCATAGTTATTTTACTATCTCAAAAATAATTTCCAGCCCCAGGTCTGATACATGCCTGGTCCCCAATATAAAACAACTTTCAAAAAGAATGCAGGACTGAGCTTTGGGCTTCTTTAAAATTGATGGGTGTCCTTAAAAGGATGTGCTGGGGAAATCAGAGAGTTCCTGAAGCACAAAGGCAGGGTAGGTACTTTCTCTCCAGACTCCAGGAGCCTCCCGTGCTTGGGGCATCACAGCATCACAGAGTAGATAAAATTGGAAGTGACCACAGTGGGTCACCTGGACCAACCTCCCTGCTCAAGCAGAGTTGTTCCAGAGCACATGGCACAGGATTGTCTCCAGACAATCCTGGGATATCTTCAGTGAGGGAGGACCCACACCCTTTCTGGGCAGCGTGTTCCAGTGCTTGGTCACTGCACAGTGAGGAAATTTTCCTCATATTTATCTTCCTGGTGCAGCTTCTTATACATCACACAGAGAATCTGAGCAGGCTCTAATTTTTTTTTGGTCACACTGTGCTCTTTTGAGCAACTTCTTCTGTGTAATAGCAACATCTCCTGATTTTTCACCTCGCCTCTGCACTTTGCATTGTTACTTTTGCATTGAACTCAAAGCTGCAGCGTTGGTCAGGACCAGGGGCAGAAGGGGGTCAGAATTGGATCCAACCTTTGTAGGAAGGCCCAGGTTCTCTCAAAGTAACATCCAAAGCCCACGCTGCCCCTCAAGCCTAAGGGACACCGCGTGTCCACCCAACCAGGGGCATCAGTGCTCTGAGTCCCGTTAGCAAAGGGTATCTTTAGGAAATACCACGTAGCTGTGGATACTTTATAGACTCTTTCTTCCTGATCCCAGGCAGAGCCAGTCTGTCTATCCGCTCCCGTCATGTGGATTTAGACAGCCGTATTCGTCAGCGCTTTCTGCTGGGGCTTCTTTCTCCAGGTGAGTATGAGCTGTGTGAGACAGGGCAGCTCGGCTGGTTACGCAGCTTGCAGTTTGTGCAGCAGGAGCTTGCAGCAGACCACAGCCACCCAGGGACAGCCACACACCCTCCCCAGGGCAGCCGTGGGAAGAGAAGGCGCTTTTAGGCAGTGTCTGATCCAGAGGGTTCTCAGGGGAATATTGACGACGAAGGATGCACAACAGTTGGGTTCTATTCAGCAGAATTCTAAAGAGAGTCAAAAGCTCCAGGCTTCAGCTCAGCATTGGGAAAATGGGGTGGAATCCACTGCTCAGAATTTTGCTCTGTGTCACTAACCCTAATCCTGAATGTGTCCCTGCTGCCACCACTGCTTTGCTCTGCAGAGATGGATCTGGTTTACTTGGTCTTAGCTTTAAAAACAGGAGAGGTCAGTGATCTGCTGCCCTCCCATTGGCACAACTCAGTTCTGTGAGATATAAGCACAGCTTCTGCCTTCGGGTGAGCAAAATGCATCCCCTGTGGATGGGAATCACAGAGCCCAGCTCTTCCAGGCGTGCTGCTGGGCAAAGCCCTTGTGGCTCCATAGGGATGCCAGGGCCACACCAGCTTTTGCTTCTGATTCATGTTTTCCTGAAGAGTTGTTAGTGAAGGTTTCCCACAGAAAAACCATGCAAACCCCTGCTCATGCAAGCCCTTAGCCACACAGAAACCTGGATCCATGCAACCCTCGATCCATACAGCCCTTGATCCATGGAGCCCCTTAGCCTTGCAGAAGAGGGGAGGGAGTGCTGCTAGCCCTCCTTTCTCACAAGGTGTCACCCATGCACAGCCTGGAACGTGAAGGCGAGAGGAGCTAACGGTTCCCTGGGTTTCCTGTGGAACCCCAGCAGCCTCCCCGAGCTCCTGCCTGCAGGATTTTGGGGCGTATTTTGCAGCGCTGCTGCAGCCGAGAAAGTACACCTGGTCAGATAAGGATCAGACTGTGCTGGTGGATTAAATTAAACAGCTTTTCTTTTCGTGCCAGCATATCTAATGAACAGTTCATCTCCCATGGGCAATTCTGCCATCTCAAGCTGCAGTCATAAAGTGGCAAGCTTGGCAAAGCTGACTTTGCTGGCATTACCCTCCAAAACTCCGGAGAGAGCTAATGAAGCCTGAGAGCTAATGAGACCTCTCGTGATCTCAGCCCATGTTGCGGAGAGCATTGCTTAGGCAAGGTGCACCTCCTAGAGTTGCAGTTGGGTTCATGTTCAGACTTTGTCTATTTCTGTTAAAAGAAAGGTGCGGGGTGGTCTTAATCTCTCCCATCCAAACCCCAGGTTGAGTTTGTTGTTCCTTTCTGCAGTGCTAATGAGATACTGCAACAGCAGAGATTCGAGCAGCTGAAACTGCTGGGTGAAAGCACCCTTGATCTCGGCCGGGCTGGCTCCTGCTGCAGGCGGGTTCCCTCGCTGTGGCACCGGATCCTTTCCGTCCACATGCCCGCGGCTTGGCCGGCCGTGCCACAAGGGTGACCCAGGGCTGGTGGGCGCTGCCTGCCCCCCACTAGCCTGGCAGCACCTGCGTGCTTTCCATGTCTTTGCTCCCCGTCTGCTTCCGCCACGTCAGAGTGCGCTCCGAGGGACGCCGCCCCGGCTGCCCGGCATCCGCAGTGTCCCGGCCCGGCGCAGCCCTCCCGGCGCGGCTCACCCGCTCTCTGTTGCAGGTTCACTCACCCGCTGATGCTGGGCTCTGGCATGCACACCACCGGCATCCCGCACCCCGCCATCGTGCCCCACTCCGGCAAGCAAGAGATGGAGCACTACGACCGGAACATGTGAGTGGGAAGTGCTGCCTCAGCGGCGGCGGCACCTCAACACCGGTGCATCTATCACTCTCAGTGCTCGGATGGGGGGAGGACGGATAAACACTGAGCTGTGCATCTGAGGAGCAGATCTCGGGCACCCCACCTGCTCGTGCTGTTGGGTTATTTTGGGGTCAAGTCTCCTGGTGGCTCTCATGCTGACAGGCCCTCCTTTTGTCCCACCAAGGAAACCTCAACCAGAACCAAAGAGAGAGAAGGAAGCCAAGAAGCCCACTATTAAGAAGCCCCTGAACGCTTTCATGTTGTATATGAAAGAAATGCGGGCTAAAGTCATCGCCGAGTGCACCCTGAAAGAGAGTGCTGCCATCAACCAGATCTTGGGAAGAAGGGTAAGAGCTCACGGGGCCCAGCATCGTCACCTAGTGCCACATCCCTGTCCCTTGCAGCTGCTCTTCAGTACATAACAAGCATCTGCTTCAAGTCCAGGTGCTCTTAGCCCATAAACACGGGCCAGGTGTGCCCTGGGGCAGGGTGGCCACGGTGGGCTGGGCAGGGAGGGGACAGCAGGGCCATGCTTCACTGCTGTTTGTCCTTGCAGTGGCACGCGCTGTCCCGAGAGGAACAAGCCAAGTACTACGAACTGGCTCGCAAGGAACGGCAGCTCCACATGCAGCTGTACCCCGGCTGGTCTGCCAGAGACAACTACGTGAGTGCCACCGTGCTCGGACCCCCACCCTATGGCATGGCACAAAATGGCCGGGGGGCTGGCTGGTGTTTACCAAACACCTGGTCCTGGCAGTGCCATTCCTGGCAGCACAAGAGCCACAGAAATTCACATTTCAGGAGTATTTTGAACACCCTCTTGGCGTATTGCCTGTCTAAAGAATGAATGGCACAGCCCCCAGCAACCACAAGCATTTATTTGCTTATTGTCCAAGCAAATACAAATAGAAAGGAACAGAAGCTTTTAAGTGCTGTGGATATATCTTTGGAAATACAATTCTATGGAAGCAAACTGCTCTGTGCATCTTGGACAGCAGCTGAGGTGTCTGTGAGGGTGGTGAGGTCCTGGCACAGGTTGCCTAGAGAAGCTGTGGCTGCCCCATCTCTGGAAATGTTCAAGGCCAAGTTGGACAGGGCTTGGAGCAACCAGGTCTAATGGAAAATGTCCCTGTTCATGTCAGGGGGTTGGAACGTGATGTGTTTGAGGTCCCTTTCAACCCAAGTTTCAACCCAAATAATTCCATGATTCTGTGATGTAAAATAGTGGCTCTTTTTGTAGGGGATCTTTTCGTGTGACTTTCACAACTTGTTTTGATATTACGTGTCTAACAAGCTCATTAGTGAACTGAAGCAAAGCACACGTAAGTCTTCAGATGTCTGTCCATCGATGCATCTCCACCATTTCCCTCACGGGCACTTTCTTACTTACCCCTGGGAACTGCACAGTGAGTGCCTATCCTTCCCATACTGACTCCATCCCTCCTTCCAGAATCACAAAATTCCACCAAGGGCAAGAAAATATCTGTAAAAAGACCCAAACTCCCCCCAAAAACAGAGGGCAGAGAGGATGCAGAAAAAGCAGAGGAGATGAGAAGCCCCCAGCCCACATTTTGATGGGCACACATCTGGAGGGCATCAGCATTGCTGAGAGCATGGCATCATCTTCCTCCAAGACCAAGCTCATCCTCCATGGAAATCCCAGTCCTGTATCATTTTCATCTAGTTCCTTGGGGAGCCAAAGGCTGGTTCCGTTCTCCAGAAGATACGTGGTGGGCTCCAAAAGTGCACATTGGTCCTCCCAGCACTGTAAGCCAGCTGGTTAGGGTGTTGTGGTTTTTGGAAGAGATGCTTTTCTCTCCGAAGTTGAGCAGGGATGAGGAGGAGGAGGAATGTAGGTCACTTGTGCAGCATGTGATGCGGATATCAGGCAGGAAATACAGTCGCTCCCCCACTGAAGAAAAAGCTTACCGCAGCTCAGAGCTTTCCACCTTCACTCAAACCACAAGAAGTCATATAAGAAGTCACGGGTCAAAGGCAGCCCTGGGAGCTGCCTGCACCACACAGCCAGATTTGCTCCCGTGCTGCTGTGCCCTCATTAATCAGCTCATTAGGGGATGAGGGGAGGTGCTGCATCTTGTGAATCACAGAGGCACTTTGGGGATAAAATAGGACTTTTTTATTAGCGAAAGAAGAATAAGAGATGGGTCCAGAACTGCAAAAGCACTGAAATAGATTAGTATTATTTAAAAATAAATTTATGGGGATTTCCTAAAATTTTCTTTTCCATTTGGAATCAGGGAATATCAAGAATTAGTTTCAGTTTGGGTATAAGGCATATTAAAGCACATTTTGGAAATAGGGAAGGTTCTAAAATGGGCCAAGTGCTTTTTAGAAACATAAGGAGGAGGAATAAGAATATGACAGCATCAGCTGTTCGTCATACTCTCTCCATTGCATGCAGCAATACTTGTTTAATTCTGTTAATCTCATTAAACTTACTAATTAAATTATCAGTTCATTAATTAGAGCAATAATGGGTGGGATCCACAGGTGAGATGCATCAGAGTGGGCTGAGGAATTCTGGCAGAGCTGGCAGAGGTGCTGAGCAGTGCAGGCACAGGCACTGGCTTTATTACAGCTGGTTTACATCCACTAACATTCTTCCCCACGCTTTCTGACACAGCCTGCAGCATAAATCCAGGCCTTAGCTGCGTTTGCAGCACAGTCCTGGACTCATAAACCAGAGCATGGAGCAGTGTGTTGGGAAGAGGATGGAGCAGACGTGGGGATAGGATGGGGACGTGGCTGCCATCACCTCTTGAGTTTATTGCAGTTTCTAAATACACAGAGATCTCATGCGAGGTGCTGAGCCAGAATGCCTGTGGTGCTGGATCCGAGGGTGTTGGAAATGAGGGTTAATCCCTGAGAAAAGGCACAAGCCCAGAATGAATTTGTGCTGCGCAGAAGCCATAGCAGAACCCAAAGTGAAACACGTTTGGGTTTCACTTTGAGAGTTCCTCCTGGGTTTCTTCTTGGAATGGGAAGAGAGGAAAGGGACACCCTCATAGATAAACCTGAGCAGTCCCCTTGCAGCCTTTTCCAGTTCATCTTCTCCTGGAATGGGCTGAGCCAGCAGCACCGTGGCTCTTACCAGATCTTACCTGGGGGGCAGCAGCCATCCCCAGCACCCAGTCCAGCCCCAAAAGCCCTGCACAGCACCCTCGGTTTTCTGGAGCACAGGCAACAGCCTTTCCTTTGATTTCCTAGGGAAAAAAGAAGAGACGAACACGGGAAAAGCAGCAAGATTCCAACACAGGTAAGTGCGTGCAGCCGGGCAGCTGTTCCTGCTTCCCTGCTCAGATGGAGAATCCAAAGAAGTTGTTTTTTACCGTGTTTTCTTTTATTCTCCTGAGCCTAACTAGAGAAATACACATTTGTTATTTTCTTAAGCCAAGGTAAATTAACATTTCTGTGACTTTTTAATAGATGTGTTTGATTTGGAACATGGGTAGTATGTGAAAACTGAAAAGATTGGATTTTGACAAGTGTATAATAGCTTCATATAAACTATCACTAAACTTTATCTATTGAAAACATCCAAGGTGGAAGTCCCCATCAGACCTACAGATTTTATTAACTAAAGAAAACTCCTCTCAAATGCATCCATATTTTGTGGGGGATGAAATGTAGTGGCAAGACTAAAGATCATTGGTGGGACTTCTCCAGGTTTAGTTGTCATTTCAACATAATGTAGAGTTGAAGCAACGTCATACTAAACCCCACCTCCCTGTCCCATCCTGCAGAAAAAGGCCCTTTTGACAGATTTCAGCTGGTCACAGACACATTCCCATCATCCAGGGCTATTCATGTGCTGATTTCTGAAGTATTTCTGCCATATCAGGAATAAATATTATCTGTACCAATAAGTATTCATTAAAAAGGGAATAATTATCAAGAGATGTGTCCCAGTAATACCTTCAGTTTAATTAACACTGTTGATCTCATTCAGTGCTGAGTATGACAAGAGGAATACAAGCTTTTAGGCCTTTATGTAGAGTGCACTGTATATCTTTGTGTCCATATGTATGTCTTGTCTGTGTGATACAAAAATGATAATTTCGCCTGTTACAGATTGAAAACCAACTACTGGTTGTACACAGTGAGACATTGATAGTGGTTGAAAGAGAGAGGCTGAATCCAGCACAGAAATGTGCTGTTCCAATCTCATTTACAGCGCCAGAGAAAAACATGATGTGCCTGAAAGCAAACAGGGCTTCACCCTAACGAGTCCCTGCAATTATGCAGTAAAACAGCAACGTTTTAGGAAAGGCCATGGAGAACAGGTTTTCCATGAAAACTGGAAGGGGTATGATGGGGGGCAGAGTGGAATACCTGGACCTAGGTCTCCTTGGTGCTAACTCTGCTTTCAGCCTGCTTCTGCAACGTTTCCTCCTCTTTTCTCCGTGCGCAGTCCGAGCTCGCTGGCAGCCCGCGTAGTCGCTGCTGGAAAAGGCAGGGAGCCGGTAAGGATGCAGATACAGGAGTGAGGCATCGCCTCCGGGGTTTGGCAGCTTTTCCAGACTTAAGAAATTTGAAGAGCTGTGAATTTCCCTGTAATTGCCCACGTTTCTCAAAGCTGTTTCCCAAACCACCTCCAGCTGCCAGCAGTGATCACTGATATTTGCCTAACGATCACTTTTTTCCAGGTGGTGCCAGCGCCATTCTGTAGCAGAAAATAACGGGATTGTAGTCTGTTAGTCGTGTGTTAAAAGTGGCTAAAATGATGTTGCCTCTTTTCTTCCTCGTGCTCCTCCTCCTCTTTGTGCCTCTGCCTTGCCCATTCTCCGCCGCGCATGCTTCTGTGTTCAGATCCTGCCTCTCCTAAGAAATGCAGAGCTCGCTTTGGCCTCAACCAACAAACGGACTGGTGCGGCCCGTGCAGGTGTGTATCGGCATCTCCTCGCTGCTGGGTGTTCCTGGGACAGTGGGTTCAGCTCCAGGTGTCCTTCTGCAGCCGTCCCGGCACCAGCTGGGGCTGCTCCCTCCAGGCAGGGATGGGGTGTGCTCTGGGCATCCTCAGGAGTTTTCTGAGCTGCAAGGGACAGGCTGTACTCTGGGCTTTTTATCCCTTCTGGGGCAGTGTTGGTTTAGAGCTGTACATATTCCTCAGCTGATAGACTTCCCTGGTCTTAAAAGCTTATTTCCAGGATGGAGACCTCTGTGACCCTGACATGAGGCTTTTTTTCCTCCATTAGTGCTTTCCAATCACATTAGTGGCATCCTAGGGCCAGCAGGGAGAATTTAATGGGTTTCTTTTTCCTATTTATACTGGGCTAGCCATGTGTTTCAAGATCCAGCTCTTCCTGAGCCTTAAATTTTGCGGTACCCACCATGAGTGGAGTGGGACAGCCTCAAGCAGCAAAACAGAGCGGTGCTGTGCTCCTCAAACTCCTCCATCAAGAGATGGATTTGGCCAGGCAGTAGTAAAGTTCGCATCAACCGAGTGTAGCTTGGCTCAGAGGGGCTGCAAAGGCAGCCAGGCAGAGAAAGCTCCTGGGAGCTTCTGGATCTGGGTGCCAGAGCACAGAGAGACTCCAGCTTGGACACTGCAGTTTGCAGTTTTACACCAATGCATTTAGGAAAAAGGTGGAAGTAAAGTACTGCTTGATGTGTTCACTTCAGTTTGAAGTGACAAATCATTTAGTCGACCTAAATCTGGCCCAGGCCTTGCTGCACCCCAAGCTCCAGTCCTTGTGGCTGAGCCCCATGTGAGCTCCCCTCCTGCACCTCAAGCGTGCCACAACAGCAGAGCTCCCTGTTCACCTTTTATTCCCTGGGAAGTGTCATCAAGCACCATTTTTTAATTGATTAAGAATCCAGACAGAGCTCCCTTAGTTCTCGTTAATACTTGAATGTCCGGAGGGGCTCTGCCCCCTGCAGCTGTGCCGCCAGGCTGAGTGCCCCGTTCTTCCGTGGACTCTTCTTCCACCTTCCCTCTGCCTCCATTCCAGCTCTGAACTCAGCTTCTCCTCTGCACGGCTTCCCGATTAACACAGGCTGCTGGAGTGCCCGGACACCTTGGCATGCTCTTCTTGTGTACCCTGTGTAACCAAGCCCTGCTCAGCCAGAGCTGCTCTGCAATTCCCGTACTAACGCGCTGCTGCCACTCGGGGGCTCCTGTCCAGCGTGCTCTGATCACCTGTGGAGAGCAACTTCCCCAGGAGGATTTCCACTCCTCAGGAGAGGTTAACTGGTTAAGACTGGGTGTTCCTGCTCTAGAGCTTTCACACTCCTCCCACATACCCTGGACAAACACTCCAGGGTGCTGTAGGATCAACCCCTTTTACTGTGTAACACCCACCTCAGCATAACCCATGGACTGGGCCGTTATCAGCAGTCTGTAGTATCACGTACTACTTTTTCCCCCTGTTACTTTAAATCCAATGAGTCAATGGGCACATTCCCGTAATCTTAAACAGGTCATTGAAACTCTATCCTGCAGCTACTCCCAAGATGTCTGTGGGAGACGAAGATCCTCCTCAGGCTTGTCTCTGGGGAATTACTACCCATGGAAAATACCCTCGAGTTAAATACTCAGTTCAGCTGAGCTGTCGTGTTTCCTATCGCATTAATTGGGTCAGCACAGCTAACGATGGCACTGACAGCAGTAATAGCACTGCTCTTGTTCACATCCAGTGCAAGTCATGTTTAAGACTGGACTAGTTAATACACATTCTCACACTGGTTTTTCATTAGGAAGATCAAAGAAAGGTGTGTGCCCGCATTAGCGAGTTCTCCATTTGATCGGTTTTCCTCAAGTGAGACAGCCGAGGCAGGGAGCCGCGTGGGACATGTTCTTTTACCTGCTTTAGCTGTAAAGGCTCCAGCAGAGGAATTGTCCCTTCGATTCGATTAAGGTGACATCTTAAGAGCTCTTTTGTTTGAGGATCTGTCCTGAGGTGCTCAAGGACCCAAGGCAGGCGACATGAGGGATCTGTCACTTGGAGAGAAGGAAAACCAGCTCAGCAAAGAGTGAGCGCAAGATAGTGTGAGGGACTGACTCTGGACAACCAGGGTTAGTTAAAACAATACAGATGTACAAGGTAACACCTGGAACTCGGGATAAATACTGAACAGAATTGTCACAGGATGTGAAGGAATCACGTCCAAACCCAGCTACAGCAAGAATGATATGTGACTTGTATTTCTGATACCCCCAAATCATAACATCCAAACAAGTGGGGAGCCTGAGTGCTTCTTCCAGGAGGGGTAAAGGGAGGCTGGTCCCTGCTCCCTGAGGCAGGTGCTGCTGACTTAGGGACCTTCCCAGTCCCAGCAGATTTCTTGTCAGAAGAGCAGGTCTTGGGAAGCAGAGCTGCCTGCCCCCAATGGGTACTGTTCTGTAAAAACCCCTTTGGGTAGTAGAGCTATCCCCAGCTGATGAGCTCTATCATCCTCCACAGAATGGAAGCATGGAACTGAGTCTCACCACTGCAGGACCATTCGTACCCTTCAGCCAAATCTTTCTCCCTAGTGTCTGCCCACATTGCATTTTGTACCTACACTTCACTTCCCAAGGGAAAGGTCACATGCCAAGGGGAGGTCACAGCAAACAGTTCCTCTCCAGGAACCCCATGGGCTGAAGTGTCATTGGTAGTAGCTCTGTCAGGGCTGATTTTCCCTTAGGTCAGTGAGCAGGTTAAAGGTGATGTGCCGTCCAAGGAGCAACAAGTCCTCTGAAGGCCTCAGGACTGTTCCAACTTTCAGAGCAGGACCTCAGACACACTCTCAGACCATCTCCCTCCAGCCAGTCCCAGGCCATTTCCTTCCCTTTTCCTGAGTGGTTGCTGAGCACATTCATGCTGAGCACATTCATGCTGAGCTGTATCTCTGAGTTGTCCTTGTGTAGGTGGGGATGAATGGGAAGTACACTCAGATGCAGAGATAACTCAGAGCAGAAAAGAAGAGCTGAGAGCTAAGGCCAAGTTGGATAGTACTTGAAGCAGCATCTGCTCTAGTGGGAGGTGTCCCTGCTCATGACAGGGAGGTTGAAACGGGATGAGCTTTAAGGACCCTTCCAACCCAAACCAGTCCGTGGTTCTAAGTAGAGGATACTCTGCACAAGGCTAGGAAAGTGCTGGGAAATGGGCTCTTGAAACCTTCAGATTTTGGGATGAGAAAAGCTGAGGTGTGAAGGGCAGTGTCCCAGCAGAGCACAGCCTGGCGCTGCTGTGCGCAGTGGTGCTGACATGCCCTGTGACAGCAGTGCACACGACTGTCCCGCGGGCCCTGCCGCAGGCGGGGAAGGGACCCATGGGGGGAATGCTTTACTCCTGAACTCGTGAGAGCCAGGCACCCACACAGAATTCGAGCAGTTGGGGTGGTGGCTGCTAAGGAATGACCTCTCACGGGTTGGGTTTTTATTATTCTTTTGATTTTTTTTCTCTTTTTTTTT
>WAAG01054304.1:0-18582 GCA_013390105.1 Tichodroma muraria | reverse complement strand
CTGTTCCAGGAGGAAAAAGAAGTGCATTCGGTACCTACAAGGAGAAGGACGCTGTGCCAGCCCAGTTTCTTCCGATGGAAGTGCTATAGACTCCCCTCCATCCCCACCGGACGCACTCCGATGCATCCCCTCCGCCTTCCCGTCAGAGCAGCTCGCAGCCCCCGCCGACCCCGCGCACCGCGACCAGCCCGACCCCTGCCCCGTGTCCGCACACCTCCCGCCCGCCTCCGGCCCCTCCAGAGCCGGCGCCCGGCGCTCCTCGGCGCCCGCCGCGCCCCCCGCCTACAGCCGCGCCTCCTCGGGGACATAGTCCCTCGCCAGCCGCTGGCCACACCGGGCACTCCGCTCTCCCACCTGGTTCCATTGCCCCTGGACGAGGACCAGAGGCCCAGCCAAATCCCATCTCACTGTAAAACATGCAAAGTTTGGCGACTTAATCGTGGATGACTTAAGAATGATGGAAAACTCACTTGGTTGGGGGTTTTTTTTGGAGGAGAATGGTGATAAAGATAGAAAAACAATTTCAAAAAAAAAAGGTAAAAAATAAGTACTTGCCAAAATTTAAAGTGCTGATGAGTAAACAAGCCTTTTGTCCCTGCCCTGTGATGCTTTTTTTTTTTTTTTTTGTTTGGGGTTTTATTTTGGTTTCTTTTTTGCTGCTTTATCTCCAAGTGTGGCAGAGAGCAGAGCCACGTCCCCAGGTTGCTGCTGTAGGTGGTAGGTGCTGTCAGTCTAACCCTGGCTCCCACTCCCTGCCCTCCGAGCTGCTTGAAAGTGTAGTCACTCACAGATCTCTCACAGCCGTTACACCACGGAGCTGGAAAAACTGGAATAGGAGCGTTTTTTAAAAGTCCGTATGTCTGAAAACTAAATGCAGCAATGCCGACGTTCTGATCTGACCAGGTAAAAGAGAAATTAAATATTTAATCCAATGAGGTGAATTTTTTGAACTTGTTTGAGAACAGGAAGATGTTTGCAGGCAACAGGTCTTTGTGCAGACATGTCCCATTCCACAGTTGTAGAGCGAGGCAGAGGAAAAGGGAGCACCAGCCAGGCAAAGGAGCACAGACGGCTGCTGAAGGGCTGATGGTTGCTCCAGGCATCGGTCAGGTGCAGGGTCTGCCCTGCTGTTAGGAGCTGTCCTCTGCAGATGTGGATGGTCAGAAATCCCACCAGACAGACTGGCCAAAGCCTCAGAAATCAGTCTGTTGGTTTTGTAGGCTCTGATGGAGCTCTGCACCTCCACAGCGGTGAGCAGGGCAGGGCATGTGGGGAGCCAGCAGCCCCGGCAGGCCGGACAGCAGCCCAGGGCTGAGGGCCACGCTGGCCAGTGGCCCAGCATCACAGCAGCCCAGGGCTGAGGGCCACGCTGGCCCAGCGGGTCCTTCCTCTGGGCGGGCGGGGGGAGGTGTGGGCAGTGTGGCAGCAGAGCAGCACTCGCTGCCCTGCTCTGGGCTGTAGGCATCCATCTACACACCCTCAGTGAGATAGGAATGCTCTTTTTCACAATTCAGCTTAGAACTTTTTTAAAAAAAACTTATTCTAGCTTTTTTTAAAAGATTCTCCCTCCACCCCAATGATGATGCCAAATGTTAGTATATTCTCTCCAGCTCGAAAATGTTTACCAGTTTCTGGTATTGTATTTATATTTTGAGTTTGATAAACAAAAAACACTGTGGATGGATTATAATCTCCACAAACGGATGTAAATCCCAAATAATTCCAAGTTCTGGATTTACTTCAGGTTTACAGTCTTCTCAGAGACCACGATCTAGTCCAGTGCAGACTTTTTTTCCTATTTGAAAGAAATCTATTCCAGACTGCTGAAGAGAAAAATGACACCACACAGAGGTAGAGGGGGCACTATTTTTTTCCTACTTGATAGATGGGTTTTGGAGTACTGAATACAAATTATGTAGTAATATTATTGTAGAACTGCAAGAAATTTAAGATTACCTTTATAATGTACAAACTATTTTTATATTTTTTTTCTTAATGCAAAAACACAAACCATAATTTTTTACATTGGATTAAACATAACTTTTTAACCAAGTATATGCCTCAAAGATTTAAAACTAAAAAAAAAAAGCCAAACCTAACTAGTCTGTAGAGCAGCTTTGGGTTTAGTCCCTTTATTTAGATAGTTTTGCTTATAGTAGTGTAGATTTTTTTATTTCTGGTTTTAGTTTAGAAGATCTAAACCATTTTCTTTATTCCTCTCCTGTGTAAATGTAACTTCAGAAGCACTGACAGAAAGCTATGTACACAAACCTGACAAGTTTGCAAAGAGTCATTTTGAAGTTTGAATCATTTTAACCCTTGGAGAAGTAGCATTACCTGATCCAATGCCAACTGTACACTCGTGTACTGACTGCACTCAGAGGGTTAATTACATAGCACTAGATCAATATGCAATCTGCTCATTTTAAATTATTTTAGCAAGCTTAGCCAACAGCATGTTCCAGTGCTGAACAGAGGAACTCAGTAGACTTGCCAGACCTGACATGGGTCTCTTTAATCATTTGATTTTCAAAGAGACAAAAGAAACAGCTTTTAAAAATGGCTGTCTCAGCTCATTTGTCACTCTGAGACCTTCTGCTGTAAGGTGCTGTAGCAGTGTCACCTACTGGAAACACCACAGATGACAGACCAAGCCACCATAGCCTGGTGTACCCCATACTGGGTGTAAGGCTGGTGTAACTTCACACCCGACTGGTATTCCGTGGTTGGATGACAGATGTAACTTAGCAGCAAAGCAAAAGCAGGTAGAAAAGAAAAAGCGCATGTGTCTAAATAACACCAGAGGAAATTTCAGGGGAAGTCCCATCAGTATTAAACTGGCCGAGGCATCCAGACCAGCCCTCATTTCATTCATTTCACACCCTGGGACTTTCACCCACTTATTTCAAGGCTCCTCTGGCCCCTCCACCCTCCATGGTGTTGAGTCCCTGCCTAGACCAGCAAAAGGCTCATCTGCATTACAGCCTCCTTTCCCCATTGTTATTCCAACTGATTTCTGCAAAAGGTCCTTAGTGACACCTAACACCCCCTCTCCAGGAGCCCTGCCCTGTGCCCTCGTGGCACAGCAGCATTTTCAGAGCCCCGGAGCTGGAGCAGTCACACCCACAGCATTGTTCTGCCTGTGCTCTGCTCTATACATACAGGTTTATGGCCAGACCTTACCCTGTGCTTCCAGCTACTGCAGGATAAACTCACAATATCCACTGGTGATATACTACACACAGTTCATACTGGGGTAACTGAGAAAATTTCATGATTTTTATTCCAAAACACAGGAAAGATACCTTCAGGCTGCCCCTTTCCAAGACAAGACAGCAGGACTGACTTCTGGTCCACGGCCCCAGAGCTGATAACCAATGCCAAAACAAAGTTATTAATACCAAAAATAGTGTCTTAGAACTGCCATGTGAAGTGTTGCTATTTTGTGTTAATACTCTTTTTTAATAGAAGGAAGACTTTGCCCTGAAGTTGTTATCTCAACAAGAATTATTTTTTTTCTAGTTATTTTACAGCAATTTTAACTCTTCCTGAAATACATATTTGAATTCCTGGAATCAGTCTGAATGTAGAAGTCATGGAAGTACCACTTCATTAAAACAAGTAAAACCACTGTATGTATGTAGCAGGGATAAATGTTTTGCAGCTGTACCTTCATTTGTCCAACGACTATCCATCATTTGTTGTAATTTTTTTACTTCACTGAGTTTGTATTTTTTGGCTTTTATGTTCAAAGTATGTTTATAGCTTTATAAATAAAGTAATTGCCAGACTGGCTGTTCAAAAGAGGCCACTGGAAATTATGCTATCAACCTCTCAAGTAACTATTTCTTAGCATTCAAGAGGATTCCTGCTTGCTTTTGTTTTTTCCCTTCAGCATTTGTATGTTTGAATAGTTTTTAGAATAACTGCCAATAACCTTCAATGGGTAAGACTTAAATAGCAAGCTGAGGGTACGAAGAAAATACTATTTTCTTCAATTCCTACTGATACCCAGCCTTCTCTCTGCCTACCCCCACATTTAATCCCTTTATCCAAGAGAAGCCTGATCCGCTATCATGCACTGACTTTTTTTTTTTTTTTTTTTTAAAGTTAGGGAAGCACCGTACAAGTTTAACAGCGGGAAATCAGTCTGTCCTGCTTTTTGGAAGTTCAGAATACACAGCCAGTGCCTGTTACAGCAGCAAGGAGCAGGTTCATCTGAACCATGAACACAGGCAGCAGCCACATGACAGCCCAAACTCTCAGCACCTCCCCAGTGTCCTTCTCTACAGCTGAGCACTAGTATTACTGGAGTGGGTAAGACAACTGAAAGATTAAAAAAAAGTGTTTCCCTGCTGACATCCCTGCCAGGCAGCTACAGAATCTGAATCTGGCTGAAGCCTGAGTCAGTACCACAGGGGAATTTCAATTAGAGAAAGTAAGTTGCATGCAATCCTAACTACCAAGACTAGTGAGAGTATAACAAATCTGCAAAAGCTACACAAGGCCTTGAACACACAGACCAGCCCTCCCCTACACCTCCATAGGTGCCTCGGTGCCAACAGCCAAGTGTCACAACCTGGGGCTTCAGCAGAGGCTCCACCACTGCACATGTGACTAGCACAGCTCAGGCTCTGGGCCAGCTGCTCTCACAATTACCAAGTTTTATCCCAGGTGTGGTTATGCAGGCACAGCACAGCTGGAGCAGTGCAATGAGGAACATAAACTGTCTTTGTGTCTCCCTCACCCTAAAGCAGCATGAGGCATCGTGCAATGTGGTGGCTGCTGACAAACACTGACACTGAGCTCAAGCACCCAAAGGAATTTACACGGGCTGCTGCCACCAAACACACAATTACACCAGGCTTCTGTATTAGCCACAGCACTCTGAGGGGGAACAAGTGTGCTCTGGAACACTGCACACATAGATGGATTCATTTCTTGTAAGAATCCAGCATAAGCTGAATATTAACTACAAAAAAAAGCAACAGAAGTGACATCACATTTTCCTCTAGTAGTGCTTTTAAACTGAGGTGCATTGTTTGCAATACAGGCTGCTGGAAAGGCTTCAGCATGTCCAAGTGCAGCAGTGGAGTATTTTATACCCACTGACAATGTCTAATACACCCAATATAATGCACAGCAGCACAAAGGCAGGCCCCACAACCTCCTGAGCAATGTGAGAAGCAGTTGTATCCAAAGCATGGGTTTGAATGCTGCTTTAGAGTAAATTCTGAATGCTTTCATAAGTTACATACAAAATTTAGATAATCTTGGTAAGCCATCAAAAAAGCTCTGTCGATATTTAACCATCACCCAACTTCATCTCAAAGTTGCCCACTGTGTCTGATTAGTACCCTGCATGAGTCATTGAAAAAAAAAAACTTTACATCTATTTTATTTCAATTAAGCACTGCCTCAGTGCTATTCTACACTCAGTAATAAGTGACAGTAAAATTGTCTAGTTCCAAATAACTAGAACCATGTGCAAACAAAAGTTTAAAAGCCCTTTATTAACTCAGAAGTGAAACACCAATATTTTAAGTGAGATAAGTATGTTTATTAAGGTTCATTCTACTCTAAGGTTTATACAGAGAATGGAATGCAATACAAGCTAAGAGCACACCTCAAAGATCTACCACACAACCATCCCCTACTCCCTATAAGGGAACTGTAAAAAGGAAAAAAAAAAAAAATCAGAAAACCAGTTACTGTTTAACTAGTTGCAAGTGGCTTTGTCCAAAGAAGTTAAGCTTGATATTGCATTAGCTTTGTATGCAATAATTAAGTCTCTACAAGCTGAAGTATCACATACAGAGGCATAAGATTTCCTGTGGACACGTGAAACCATGTTTCCAAGAGCTACATCACAAGGGTCTTTAAAACTGCCTAAAAACCAGCCACTAATGGCATGCACAGGTCAATAATATTAACTTTGGTAATGTCAGTCATTTTTGGTCAAATCTGGGTTCCACTTTAAACAGTAACATGTATAAAAACACACCCATCCTGTGCATAAAGCAACACACTTTATTTGCTATCACCTAGAGGCAGGTCTTCAAGGCATGGCTGAAGTATTCAACTTTAACTGTCAGGAGCTTGTTTAGTTCTAAATCACATTTTCACTAGTCTATAAGGCAAGACTAAAAGGACAAGAAAGTGGTCAAATATTTAATTATTTTTTTTAAATGCAGGACAAGAACCATCTTGAAAATTATATAGCTTTAAGTAACACTTAACTTTTTTCCACAATGTTTTTGTAAGAAATCCAGTAACTTTTTTACATTATCTAGTTCCCCAAGACACATTCTGGTTTTTCTTTCAGAAGTTATCAATACCCTGTAAATACATGTGTTTTGCTCTTCTTGAGGAAGAAGTCATAGATGTTTTTATTTACAACAGAGTCAATCTTTAGCACTATAACTGGACTTCAACAGTTCAGAAGTGTAATGAAAATGATAACCTTAAGTGCTACTTCCCATACAGAATCCACACTTAGTTCAGGTTTTATTCATTGCAAAGTAAAAAGACATCCAATTACACTAGTAAAAACTCAGATCTAGATCTGTACTCAAAAAAACACTACACATGCAAAGGGAACAACATCCTGCTAACACAACTTCATTTGCTGCTGCATTTGTCTAATATTAACAATTATGAACAGGGCAGTGCAACTAGTATTTGGAACAATCCTTACAGTGTTCGAGTGTCAGGCACAATACTTCATTTCTCTTCACACCACTGGTTCTCTTTACGTACCTGGAAGAGCAGTTTAACTGTTAGTGAAACTCTAAGCCTTGGCTGTAAATACCCATAAGCATTCAGGATTATTTACTGCAGGGAGACAAACTTGGAGCAGCTTTAATTTTTCCCACAGATTTTGCAATTATAAAGTCCATCTTCCAAACTGGCCTATTTATCAATATAAGCCAGGTTTTTCATGCCTAAGTTCGATCAAATCTGAAATTTTCCAGCCAGGTAAAGCAAATGGAATATCTTAAGTCTAACCTGTTTGTTTCATGACACAGCACTGAAAAATACCCAAGTCTGCAACTCATTGCCTTGTATTGAAACCAGTTATCTTGTTCTGCTTTTTCCCAACTCTGCCATTTTGCAGAGTTGGTTTGTTGGTCAAGTTTTAAGATCAATGAGTTTGTTACTTAGAGAACCCAAACTTACCTTTCCAGCCACATGCAGCAATACATCTTGCTGCACAATACATCAATGTAATAGCATTCCTACCAAACCAGCAAGAGTTTGGGGAATCTTAGCAAGAGCTAAGACTGCCACAAACAATCCTATGTGCTTTCTTATTAGACATGTTGGAGTTGGAAAAATCAATATGCTTTGTTTTGACCTTTTCAGGTAATGGACTGCAAGAGCATGGTAGACACCAAAAAGTCTTCTGTTAGTAGCACCCCAATTATGAGGAGCTGATGCATTAGTTTACATTTATTGGTAACAAGTCTGTTGCATCACAAATTGAGTTATGAAGCACCACACAGTAATTCAGCACAAACAAACAGCTAAATTATAATTAAACCCAGATCAAGTACCTGTGCTTCTTCCTCTTCAGTGAAGTCATTCTTAATATTGAATGTCTTGCGAATTTCTTCTGGAGTTTTCCCCTTGATCATGTTTGCCACTGTCTTGCATGTGACATCCAGCAAACCTTTGATGTCCAAGTAATTTGCAGCCTGTAAAAGAGGTTTTAGATTTAAAGCCTCTTTATCAATATTCTGCCTGTGTAGATGCACTACAGAAGTTTACACTGAAATTTTAGAATACTGTATACAAACAGATCTCCACTTTGAGAAGCTTCTAGCTAGAACCTTCACGGGACAGTACCTAAAACTTGCTTGCCAAACAGAAGGTAGTCATTTGTACCATGAAAAACACTCCTCCTGCTCCACCTTTTACAAATAGCTTTCAGAAGTCTGCAAACATCTAAGATCTTCGGTGTTGCAGTACTGTTAACTAGCCAAGGCAGGTAATGTTGGCTCACAGGTCCATACAAGGTATACATTTAACAGGCAAAGTTATATTTTCATTTTAATGCAGATCTCCAGAACTCTGTAACTAGTAATAAGCCCTCAACTTGGACTTGATAGCCACAAGAATAAAAGACAGTGCTATTTAGAAAAGTATATTGATTGATGAGTAAGCACAGATTAATGTCAGCATTAGGCTAACAAGCATTCCAACATCCTCAGCAATCTCAGCTAATACTCACCAGAACCACCTGCCCTCCCCACATCCCCCCTTCCAATGAAGAAGTAATTCAAGAAGCATAAAGGCTTTATTTCTCAAGTGCATAGCAGAGTTTCACTTCACAGGCACAGCCTTTGCACTTCTTGAGGACACTCACCAGGATAAGTTCAAAAAGTGTTCCTTGGTCTACTTTCAGAAACTCTTGATCCCACACAGGGATGTCATCTGTTCTCTTTTCTTTGTTCTCATCATCCTCTGGAGGAGGTGGATCATCCTTGTGATGGGTGCACCACTGAATCACCTAATTATGGTTTTGATATTAAAGTTTTATCCAAGTGATTCTCCCATTAAACCCCAACTATAACTTAACTTCATTTTGGAAGAAATGTACCTTTTTCTCTAGACTAATATTAAAATCCTGTATGAACATGCTCAAATCCCCAATATTTTCATTTTAGAACAATTGATTCCCAATCCCAGAATACAACAGCTTTTAGAAATCCCAACTGAGTTAGTAGCATGTTAATTACTTAATCTTAGAAGCCAGCTGCTGGTGCTATAAAGTTATTAGTCCCTGTGCTAACATATACAGGCTGCACAAAGAAAACCTAAAGCTCATTTTTCTGTATTTAATCTGTTTGCAGAAACATACTTTGTATTAAGCAGACCACTACACAGGGGAAGAGTGCAGAGTGGTACTAACTACCAGCAGGTCACGTTCACCCCAGTACAAAGTTCAGCCAGCAAGTTCGCCATTAGTGTTGGTTTGGGGGTTGTTTTGGTTTTTTAGTTTGGGAACATGCAATCTCATGACCCAGACAAATAAAAGGAGCAGGGATCTACTGCAAGCAAAATCCTGTTCCATTTAACCAACCCAAGAGATTTCACAAGTTTGTGTGTCTGTTCATTAGGAAACAGTTGTTAACCCTACATTTATCCCAAAACAGGCACAACAGTTTGGTGCTTACTTTGGCACTGCCCTTTCTATTTGAAAGCATAAAGAATCTTGGACACCACACAACTACGCTTTTCTTCCTTAACCCAATGGCCATGGTCTGTTAATGAATTTAATACCATCAGGTGCACACAGTGTCTCTTAAGCACTGTCACTGCCACCCAGACACAGCAACTGCCACCACCAGTCACTCTCACCACTGCCTGTCCCTCAATCCTTTCTCCAAACATTTGCATCTCATGAACAGCCCCCTCAGTTCACAGAATCCAATTAAAATCAGTGCTTTAACAGTATGAAATGCCAGTGTGCACAGATGCCCAGCACCACTTTCTTAGGAAGCCTGTCTGGCTTCCAGCTGCTGTTCCAGGTCACCCCTGTACATGCTCTGCCATTACCTGCCTGCCAGGCTCAGCTCACATGCCTGTGTTCATGCACCTTGATTTAGTTAAACTTGTAGCACATGAAAAATATTTTTTAATTAATAGCTCATAGTAGACAACTTCAGGATAAATTTCACATTTCTTTCCTGCCATGCAGCACAACCACTTCTATCATCTTACCTTTTTTAAGATGGCTGCATTAACATTTGGAAGAGGGACTGGATCATCATCACCTTCATCATCCATTCCCAAATCTAAAAATGGAAAGATAACTGAGCAATAGGCAGACAAAACCGTTTATTGAACTGGGACACTTCATCAATTCTTCACTATTTTGACAACACTGAGGTTGAATAATTGGTTACAAAGGACCTCTAAACTGTGAAGTCAGGAGCTTTTGGAAGCCTTTGTTGAGCTATGGCTGCATTATACATCTTTAGTTGTACCAAGCTGAGGTTAAGTGGCTGATAAGGCTGCCTCATCAAATGAGAGCATCTACAAACCATCAGCTAAGCAGTCACTTGCTAACTGAGTGTTCTGAATCTGAATTCAGATGATGAACAATCTGACAAAACATTTATGTATTTTTACCACTTACATAGTTTCAACCCACAAGTTATCACTGAAGGCTCCCATTCCATTTATGATTAAAAAAGAATTCAAATCTACTGTGATAAATAGACAGTGTTTTGTCCTCTACATGAGAAGGAAATACTGTAGCCACAGAAGTGCTGTTCTCAGGCTCTGAACCACTTGTACTGATCCTGTACCAGCTGAAGAAGTTCACATGGTAAGACAGCAGCACAAATCCTTCCATCAAAAAAAGCATTTATAAAGCATGCTTCCAACACTCCTTGTTTTAAAACCTTGCCAGCATGCTCCAGAGAGATTTTGATTTGTCCCCTTGATATAACCAAGGAATCAATGTAAAAATTAGGAGAAAAACATAATTAAAGTTTCAACTTGGTACACAGAACAAACACCACATTAGCCATCTTTGGTTAGAGAACGTGCCTTTTTTATTAGCCAAATGGTAACAGTTGGATGACACCCTAGCTGTCAAAGGCATCTTGTAATTAGTTATGTAACTGAGTAACAATGCAGACCTTCACTCATTACATGCACAGATGAGCCAATTGTACATCACCAAGGAATCTAATTTTAAGAATATATAACCATCATCACTCCTCAAACTTGTACATGATAAAAATCATGTACTTCTGTATTTAGACAAGTCCACTGCTGTTGTTAACAGTGGGATGTTAATTAACACTACTTTTTTGTTTGAAATTACTCCACAGATTCAGAACTGAAACACTGCCATTAAAAGATACTAAAATAATTCAAGCAATATCTGAAGTTTAGTCAACTCTGCTTGACTTGCCACCACCACCTCTGAATGAGCAATTTCATCCGTTGGCAGAAAATTGATATTTCATTGGTGGTCCCATGGTGCCCAGTACAACACAAACTTTCAGCTCCTCCCCTCTCAGCTGCAGCACCCAACACACAAAACATTCATTAACTGATGCTCAGCCACCTGCACTGAAAATGCATTTCACCTTTTCATAGCAGACTGGTTCTCTCCAAGGTTAGAAAAAGGCAAGTTAATGGTGCCCACATTACACACTTCCCATGAGTAACTTCCCTCTATCTCCAGCTGAGTGTCACTAAACACCAGCAGTGACACAGCTCCTGCAGGAGAAAACTGAGAATTGTGCACCCTATTGCATTCCATTTCCTGTTTGTGTTGCCAGCCATGCTCAACAGCATCCTATTAACAGAATAGAGGCATTCAATGCCTGACATAATTCAACCTTATTTTTACTGTTCTTATAAGGTGTCACAACCAAAGACTTACATGCAAGAGCATAACATTAACTACATGTGCAGAAATAATTGTTTATAAGTTAATTCACGAATACATCCAAAAACTAGAAAAAATCACCAGTAAACAATGAGGATTTGCACTAGAGGGATTAGACAGTTTGTTCTGTATCCCAGCCATCTGGCAGATTTCCCCTCCCCCACCACAAGTTCTTTTGTTTCAAATTTATGTCAGCAGGAGATCAGACCTAAGTATTTATCCCAAATAATTTAACAACATTCACAAGCTCACAATACAGGTTTAACTTCAGCTCTTTATTGCATTGATCTATTATCTCCCACTCCATACAAGGGATATTTACATTCTAAGACTGGTTTGTGTGATTAAAAAAAACCTGAAGTTTTAAATATTGTTAATGTTCTATTTGCTTAACTCTCACAAAACTGAAGTAGACTGTAGGCAAGGCAGTGGGCTGCTTTTATTTTACTGACCTCTCTACAAGTGCTCTTAACCAGGGGTTTTTTACACGAGCACACCCACCCTAAACAGTTTCAGCTACAACAGCAGGAGTTCCAGCTGTTCAGGCAGGAAGCAGCAAGCTGCTCCATAGACCTGGGAATCCTTTTTCAGCATAGCACCAGCTTGTCTCAATTCCTGAGAGGCTTCCTCAGGGTCTCACACTCTTACCTTCCAGCATAGTCTTTATAGTCACAGACTGTTTTGCAATTTCCACATCAACTTCGAATATTTCTCCATCTGAACTCTGCAGTTTAATTGAAGGCATCTACAAGAAAAGGACAGTTATTTCCACACAATATTCAGCAAACGTTACAAGTTCAGCTGATTCAAAGATGTGCATCACCTTTACTGCTGAAATTGTTTCTTCCCAACAGCAGATAGCCCAATGCCACTTAAGGAGCACTCCTTGAATCAACAGCCCTAAATTCATTAATCCTCATGCTCAAGAAACAAGGATTGACTGAAGCGTAACACTAACTTGTGAGCTTTTTTCCTTAATGTGAAAGCATGAAATACACAGATTAGTCAATAGTGCTTTTTTTTTTTTCTAGTACAATACTACAGCTTTCTCTTGAAAAAAAATTCAAGACTTTCAATACACCACTTGCCTTCAAATCAAACAACTGCTACTCACTTCAATTGTCAGATTTCAAAAGCAGTTTTCAAATTATAGCCTCTGGAACCGTAACACTGAGGTTGGAAGGAATTCCCCTAGACAGAGTCTAGTCCAGCCTCCCTTGCTCCAAACAGAGTTAAACAGATCAGGTTACTCAGGATCAAAGGCTTTCCTCCAGAAAAGTGTTTGGTTTTCTGAAGAGATTAAAAAGCAGCTAACTCCTACAAGGAAAGCCTTCAGCAGTCACTACTGCTCTTGCAAAGCAGGAAGCAAGATCAGGATTTCGTTAGCATCTGAGATGACCATGCATTTATTTCAACAAAGTTCCTCAAACAAATTGCAGTAAGACCTACAATAAAAAGGCAGCAGACTTGAAAGATGTCATTAGCAGAAACACAATCAAATTTTTACAAGAAAGCATCATTCCAGATACATAACAACTCAAACCCAGAAGTAAAGCACACGACACAGCAGCCAAGAGATTACAGCTTCTGTCTGAAACTACACATGCGGACTGTGGGGTCTATCACTGCACCTGAGCCAACCAGAGGACGCTATAAACACAACTCTCTGGCCACATAAATTTAATAAATTTTTTCTCAAGCAGCTAGTAGGATGTGTTGTAAGTTCCTTTACCACTCAAAATATTTGTTAGCAGCAAACCATTGCAACAGTTTCCTTTATTTTTTGGTCCTCGAGCTACCTGCTTCAAGATCACTGAAGCATGTGTTTGTTTGCACAGTCTGCAACTACTGTGAATAGCTCTGGGAACAAAGAATCTCAATTTTAATTAAATTTAGAATGTTCTTCCCCCACCAAACTTACAAGCTTCACACACTAGCTCCTCACAGTAGTACTTGAGCTATCAACAGTTAATTTAATTAACTGGACCACTTGCAGCAAACTTGCATTATCTCTTTCTGAAAGCTCATCAGTGTAGTCTGGCTGAGCCTGACAGCCCTGTGCAAACCCAGGCCAAGGGAGGCACAGCCAACACGTGTTATTAAGCAGCTCACACCAGCCCTGAGTCCTCATTGCTTTAATTTCCATTTGGCAGTGAGCAGCCAGTTAATGTTTACACAGCAATGTAACCCTATATGACAGTGCTACTTCTAATTAAGATGGGTGTTATGGTGGAAGACAGTCATGATGGTTCCAAAGGTACAAGCATGTGTGTGTGCATACATGTATACATGCACAAAACCAAAATCTGGATTAATGCACGATTCTGGGTTAGTGGTTTGAACTATGTTCTGGGAAAAGTGCTGTGGGCACACATTTTAAATTTAATGCATCTGTTCTTGCAGTGACTTCCTGGGAGCACTCCAGAACAAACCCAGCTCCATCGCCAGCCTCCCTGTGCCTGGGCTTACATAATGCTGCACAGCAGAGCCGGCCAGGCAGGGATGCTGCCTTAGCCAGGGGAGCCCCAGCAAGGGTATTTGCCTCCTATCACCCAAACCCGCTTCTAACAAGCCCTTTAGTTATCGCTGAGGGTCTAAAACAGGTAGAAAGAAGTTAAACTACTGCTTTATCATTGACAACACATCAGAATTTCACCCAAATTTCTTTTTTTTTTTTAATACCACAGAACTCAGTTTCCTAGGAAATGGGGGGGAGGGGGAACAAAAGTAGTTTTTAGCAAGCTGCAATACAGCTCTGGCAGGTGACAGTCCCTGGGCAGCAGCACCAATGAGTGACTAAGCAAACCAGTCCTAAAAGCTTTATTCGACAACAGCACAACAGGCTGGGAGTCGGGCTGAAGCCAAACCTGAATTACAGCGGTAATTTACATGTCTAAGCCTGAAACGCCGAGCTCAGCCACCTACAGCTGCGCCTCCCAGCGCCATTCCGGATGGATGCCCGATGCTTCCCCCTCGCCTCCCGCGTCAGCGCCGGTAGCCAGGAGCCAGGTAACGAACTCACACCTGAGGCGAGGCCGCGCCGGGTCACGGGGGGGCAGGGGGAGCCGGGATGGGGAGGCACAGGCGCCCGGGAGCCGCGGGAGGGAGGCTCGGTCTGCTCGGAGGCTTCACTCACCACCCCCGCGGGCAACGCTCCCCACCCCGTCCCCGCGGGAGCTTCATTCCCGCACGGCCCGGGAGGGCTCGGCCCCAACGAACCCCGGGAGCTCTATCCCTGCACGGCCCAGGAGCGCTCATCTTTCCGCCAGCCCCCGCAATCACCCCACGGCCTCCGGGGCCTCCGTTCCGCGGCGGGCCGGGCCCGCCGCTCCCACACAGCTCCTGCTACTGCCCCCGCGCCCCCCCCGCGCCGCTCGGGCCTCACCGTGAGGCGACGGCGGCTTCGCGAACGGACCGTGAGGAGGCGGCGGCGGCGCTCGGGCCCGACTGCGGCGGCGCTCTTATAGGGAGCGGGGGCGGGGGAAGGACCCGCCTCTCGCCACCTCGCAACGCCCGGGCTGCCCGCCGCAAACGCCTGAGCAAAACACCCCGCGGCGGCTCCCAAACGGTAAAAACCGATACTCGCGCCGCCTTCCGCGAGGTGCGGAGGGGGAAGCGGAGCCGAAACGAGTTTGAGGGGAAGGAGCGGCCGGTAGCGAGCTCTTCAGGCAGCGACAGGGCCGCGCCAGAAGCCGCACAATAGACGGAGGCCAGGGCCCCTCCCCGCGGTCTGAGGCGCCGTCGCGGGCCGGGCCTGGCCGGTGAGGGGGAGCGGGCCCTGCGGGGTGCGGGCCGTCCCCTGGGGGCAGCGCGGCGCTCCCGTGGCGGTGGATGGCCCCGGTGTCCGGGGGCTGGTTCGGTGCCCTCCAGCGGGCCCGGCTGGCGGGTCGTGTGGTGAAATCGGTCATTCAGGGTAACCCCGGCTCGCCCCAGAACGCCCACGGTGCGGGTTTTCCTTCATGGGGAGAAAGGCCGAGGCCCGGGGATAAGCGGGGTGATGCTGCGAGTATCTGTGGAGGCTTCCCGCAGGTAAACACGGTGAAAGCCCATCGTCAGGGGTTGCTCCAGCGGTGGAAGACATTTTAGCCGAAAAACAACAGCAAACAACCGGCTAGTTTAAAACTGTTCCAACATCAAACAGCCTTCCTCAAGTGGAAATACGTGCGGGACCTTTCATGGAGCCTGAAATGGATTTAACTCTGAGTGGTGCTCATAGAACATTTGTCCTAGATGCCGCCAGGAATTATAGGCAGCTTTAGCTCAGCCCTTTGAAGCATCTCCAGACCAGTTCTGGTAGGAGCCCCCGGGCCGAGAAGCAAAAGCAGAGCTGGGCACCCGAACCACAGCCCAGGCCTTTGTGTTAGCACAGCCCCACTTGAGCACTGGGCCCAGCACGGGTGACGGCTGAAAGGTCATCAGTGTGTGCTAGAAAGTGACAGGTACTGGGTTTTCAGGGGAAAAAAGGGTATGTGAAGGGTTTTGCATTGTGAGGAAGGGCAGGTTATGACCCCTCACATCGCTGTCAAGTGTCCTGGACACTGTGTTGTGCTGTCACAGCTCCATGCTCTGCTGCTGAGCCTGGTTTTGTGTCAGCTCTCCATGGCAAAATGTATTTCAAGTAGGCAAGATATTTACACAATGACAATGCAGGATTCTGACAATTTGCTTTACTTCCAATCCTAAACAAAAATGTTTTAAGAACCAAAAAGCATGTTCTCACATCACTCCAATGCAGACACAGCCAGGGTGCCTGTAAGCACACTGATACCTGTAACAGCAGCACACTGCAGAGTACAGCATCATTTATAGCCTCAGGCAGCACCAGGAAAGGTTCAGGTTGGACATCAGCAAGGATTTCTTCCCTGAATGGGTTGTCAAGCATTGGCAAGGTGGTGGAGTCACCATCCATGGAAGCATTCAAGAAACAACTGAATGTAGCCCCGAGTGCTCTGCTCTGGTTGATAAGGTGCTGATCAATCAAGGGTTGGACTTGGTAATCTTGGAGATGTTTTCCAGTCTTAATAATTCTGTGATATGTCACAGGTTTCCCTTCCCTTGGGGTCCCAGAGAGTCCTAGGGTGCTGTGCACCCCACACATTAAGGAACAAATCACAGCTAGACCCACTGGCAAATATCTTCTAACATGAAGAATTTTCCCAGGATTCAGAATTTCTTAGTTGAGAATCTTGTTTTGCCCAGTTCAGTAGCCAAGCCAATGAAGTGTCAAATATTCCTTACTCCTTTCCCTCCTTTGCTCCCTTCCATCTAAGAGTAGACATAGAATCAGAGAATGTTAAGGGTTGGAAGAGACCTTAAAGCTCATCTGATCCCACCTACCCTGCCATGGGCAAGGACAACTTCCACTAGATCAGATTGCTCAAGGCCCCTTCCAACCTGGCCTTGGACACTTCCAGGAGTGGAGCAGACACAGCTTCTGTGGGCAGCCTTTGCCAGTTGTTGAGTATCTATCTCACATAACAAGTGAGACTACAATTAGAAAAGTATTTCATATTAAATACCTTGTTGATTTGGGTTGAATCTCTGGAGAGATGGAAGACTCAAATAGATTCTCAGCCAGGAAGGACTCCTAGAACTCAGCCAGGCTGTTCTGCATCAGAGCATATCACTTGGAACAGGTTTCTCTATAAATTCCAAAGAACTGTTGGAGGCAATTGCCTGACTTGGGAAGCTTGTTCCATGGGCTTTAGGATGCTGAGCAGCTTGTTAGTCAGAGCAGACTTGAATACAACTCTGAGCAACCTGATCTGACTTTGCAGGTGGATCCAGGTCACCTCTGTTATGCCTTCCCGCCTGGATTACTGTGTGCTTCTGTAACAGGTGCTCTCCTGGAACTCTTTCTAACAGATGAGTGAGCAGCCAGGGGACCAGGTGATTCTTGGCAGCAGACTTGGGCACTCACAGAAGTTCCTCAGAGATCCTGGTATTGATAACCACATAAGCTCTTTGTTCACCATTAAATGGGACCTAATTTTCATTTTTAATTTATATGTATCTCATATATAGAGCGTGAAGTCTCCAAACTACATCTAATGTGACTTTTTGATTGTACCAGCATCACATTTACCTCTTTCTTCCTCAATCATACCATCTCATACTCCACTGCTTAGAACCACTTCCAGTGTACTAAAAAACACTGCCTTTATTTTCCTTAAATTATTATTTTTTATTTATATTAAAACTCCTTGGTTTAGAGAATCAGACAATAACAGAAGGTGGCCAGTGGAAAACACATCTATTAAAATTACAAATACAAATTCTAAATCCCCTTTCCCAATGTTGCCAAAGACCAAGGTTTCTGATTTGGCTCATGACCGGCAAGCACAAGCTCACAGACTGCAAATCAGGCGCAGCAAAGGGGGGATGGGGTTTGCTCTCAAGACAAATCTAATGGAATCTAGGAACAGGCAGAAAGCTAAATTCCATGCTTAATTATAGTTGTGAATAAATTTAATTCAGAATTATACTGCTGATGAGCTCTATACTTGATAAAGCTCTCTACAGCTTGCCAAAGAAAATTCTGTCCTCAGTGGACTTTGAATTCTACTGTTGAATTATAAGTCTGGGAAAGTTAAAACAGCAAAAACACCCCACACCCCAAAAAGAGGCAGATGGCTGTCACAGATACGGTGTAATCACATGACAGCACCTCCCACTGTGCCCTAGATATCGTACAATGAACCTCCCCAGCCACTCCAGATGCTTCCCGTTATCTGTTGTGCAAAAGCAGCTGCTGTGACGGCGATAGCCCAAGTCCTGTGAGTCAGTCAATATTAATGGCACAAAACCCCATCCCTGGCTACAGCTGCAAGGCAAAGAACAAGATTGCTTAGAAAAGGGGTGGGCCCAATTTCAATTGTGCACATAGGTAATGATTGCACTGCAAATAATCCTAAAGCTGAGCATTGCTTCCCTGAGTGCAGAGAATCACACCATGTATCAGCCACAGGTAAATTACAATTAAGGGCCTTTGACCACTGAGAACATAGAGGAGGAAGGGAGCAGCTTAACACCAAAGCAAATACCTGAAAAGATTGGAGCAACTTGAGCTTGATTTAATGCTTAATCAGATCCAGAAGAGCTCTGACCTACATACTTACAGCATCCCTGGGCTGCAGGCACAGCCAGTTGAGCAGCCACACAGCTGCAGG
>WAAG01054302.1:90163-104946 GCA_013390105.1 Tichodroma muraria | reverse complement strand
ATGTTCTGTAATGTCTGAGCCTTCTGATTCCTCTTTTCTCTTTTCATTTTTGTCTCACCTCTTTAGCCTGGAGTGATAGACAAGTTTACAAGTGACACAAAATCCATTATTAACAAAGTGGCTTCTGCAGCAGAAAATAAAGGATTGTTTGAAGAAGCTGCAAAACTGTATGACCTTGCAAAGGTACATGTCTTGTGTGCTGCCTTAAGTATGTACTTGGTTCACCTTTTTCCCTTCCAAACATTCTACCTGTGATTAGGAGGTTAAATTTCATCTTGGAGATTGAATTGCCCTTATTCAAGCAGCTTATTTCTGCTGCTGGAAAAACAGAGCATAGGCTGCATGAAGACATGTTTTAGTTAGCAAATCTAGATGGATTGTGCTCCAGGGATTCTGATTTAGGACATTGTGGTCCTGATCAATGTGCTCTTTTGAAAAAAGCCCCATGCATGATTTAATTTTGTCTAGTGCAGTTATTTACCTGGAGTGTACCCTTCCAATTTCATAGACGTTGAACTGAAGTCTAAAATAGTTGGTCTTTATACTGAGAATAGTCTTGTTTCCTTTTGAAGTAGAAGCGGATGCAACCATAACCACTGTTTTAGAGAAAAAGTAGAGGGAAATGCTTTTTCTTATGACCCAGCAGCATTATGTTGCTTGTAGCTAATATGATCGTGACTGTGGGAGGGAGGGGGCTCTGGGCTTGCAGTATGCACCACTGCGTGAGGCTTTTCTGCTTTTTCAGTGAGATTAAGATACCACATTCCATCACGCTCCTTCTATTTGTGTAACTTTAATGCCAACAGAACCCTGACAAAGTTTTAGAACTGATGAACAAGCTCCTTAGTCCAGTTGTCCCCCAGATCAGCACTCCCCAGTCAAACAAGGAGCGATTGAAGAACGTGGCTCATTCCATTGCTGAGAGGTAAGACTCAGGTAAGGGCAGGACTGGGTGATTCACCTCGACGTGACCTGGGACTGCCAGTGCTGTGGGTGTTAGTTCCTGATGTTGTTTCTGCAGGCTGGACTGTGGCATCCACAGCAGTATATTTAGAAAGACAAAGAAGAGGTCAGAATTTACCCTGTCCTGCTTGTGATGGCTTGCAGTACTGAAACCAGAAATCTTCAGGGCAGGTCAGGTAAATTTGGCAAGTTTTATCTGTAGGTGAATCAGGATTGCCAGCTGGAGATAGTCTGTTAAGGAGCAATAAATATCATGAATTGTATGCTTTATATTGTTCTTAAAGCAAAATACTTTAACAGTCGCTGGGTCATTGCATGCAATTCACTTGTTTGAAATAATATTGAGAGAGAGCTACAAACCCCAGTAATTCTGAGTTGTAACAATAGTTCAGTAGCTTTCTGAAAACTGGTGCTTTAATGAAAGCTAAAAAGGGAGTATTTAGGATGAACTGTGTATGGCTAATGCAAGCAGTGGACTTCATTTCCACAGCCTGTTACATTAGCCAAGTACTGTGTGGTATCCAGAAAAGATAGGAAGCAACTGAAAGCAATGTCCCCTGCCGTTCTGCATACTAATTAGGGTATGTGCTTCAGAGACATCAGTGCTCAAGATTCATTAGCAGCTAGAAGTTAGGAATAACCTGATTCTGAAAAGCTGTAGTTGCAAAACATGCCCGTGATTTTTTAAAATCATCACCTTTTGGTGCATCTTGTCATGGTGAGTGTCAGGGACTTTCCTGTATTTTACTAGAGCAAAATGTGGATGCCTGTGAGAAATGCCTTACTGTTTTTTATCAGCCATTGAGCTGCAGAGAGAATAAAAATAAACCAAGCCCACTTGCTGGCACTTTGAAATTGGGAAGACAAGTACAGAAATGTATTGATTTCCATCAGAGACCTTTGCCTTTCTTCTTTTGACAAGTGGCATTTGCCAGTCACTTCTTCTAGTCAGCCTTTCCTTCATTTAGGCAGGCTGGGATCAAGGGAAAATTGGTACCGTATTGACTTAGAGACTGATTTGGTGGCAGACATTAAAGAGAATTAAATCTAGGGCTTGAGTTAAAGCTTCAGCAAAGGCCGTAATGGGTTTTTTTTGTTTGCTACATGCTTTGATCTGTCTGAAAGCACTAAATACTGCTGTGCAATAATGCCACTTCACAGCTGCAAACCTGGGTGATTGCAAAGCCGGAGCGGTTCTGACTAGCACATCTTGCCAGTTAAATGTAAGACAGGACTTTTCCTTGTGTACTGTCCTGATGACAGTGCTGTAGGGGTGCAACATTCCTCCTGTGTGTTCTTGTGATGCTTTTGGAGCAGGGAAGGCACCTAAGAACAAGGCCAAGAGGCTACACGGTTTCCTCATCTGCGCACTCTTGCGTGAACAGCTTCTTTGTGCCCTCGTGCAGTTAGGAGTGAGAGCAGGCGGCCCTCCAGTTCATCCCATAGCCAGTGTAGCTCCCGAGAGCGTGCAGGAGCTCTTAATCCAACTTCTAAGTCTTAACTTCTTGCCTGAAGCAGGCAATTGTGCTGGAGGATTGTCTGCTGTAAAACAGCGTGTTGAACATGCTGATGCAGAGCCTGCCTTGCAGGTCTCTGCTGCCTGGCACTGTTTCCCCGTGAATGTGGGAAATGTAAACATTTTAAAGGAAACAAATGCTGGATTTGATGCAAAACTAGAAGTGATTAACAGTATTCTGTGAAAATCTGCCTCCTGCTTAAGGAAAATGAAAGCTGTCCTTTGTTAAATGCCCTCTGTCCTTGAGTTTGATGTCTCCACTTCCAAGAATTGCAAGGGCACAGTTATAAACTGTTTCCATTTTGCACAATAAAATTGTAACACAATTTCTTTCAGGTACAAAGCGCAGGGGATAAGTGCAAAGAAATCCATTGACTCCACGTTCTACCTTCTGCTAGACTTAATCACATTTTTTGATGAATATCACGCTGGTCACGTTGACAGGGCCTTTGATGTAAGTTTCAAGAGTTCTGTTTGAAGTGTAGCCTTCCTAATGCCCTTGAAAGCCCAGAATGTCTCAAATAGCATCACTTTAAAAATTGTATTTAATGAGTTAGAAGGGACTGCAATGTTATAGGAATTTAAAAAGGTGTTTCTTCCCTGTTGATTGATAAACAGGATGATCTTCCTGGAGCTATTTTCTAGACATCGAACAAAATATTCCTGTTGCTCAACAAAGTGAGGAGATAAACCAGTAAATGACAATGAAATTATTTCTCTTGAATGGAAACAGAAGCATTTCGTTAACACTTCAAAAACACGCTTTATTAGTATATGGTACATAGAATGCTGATTATCTGTCCTGATTCCTGCTTTTCTTTTTGAAGATTATCGAACGCCTGAAGCTTGTACCTCTTAGCCAAGACTGCGTCAAGGAGAGAGTTGCTGCCTTCCGGAATTTCAGTGATGAAGTAAGTACTGTCTTGGGTTTAGCTTCCTAAAGCCTTTTGCTTTGTTAAAAGGATCTTAAAACCTTGTCATCTCATCATTCTTATTCTTTAGCAGAGAAAAAGGATGAGATTATTTTGACTTCATACAAGTAGACTGTTGGCTTGCAACTTTTTCTTCTTAATGCTGCTCTTTTGAGCACTAGAATTCCCTACCCAGAAATCCTGTCTCCATTTTGAAGAAGGTATCTGCAGATGTGAGCCTTCCTGAACTTACTCAGTTTCATTCAAGAATTCAGAATATTGAAAACTTTTAACTCGCTGGTGACTTAGTTCTTCCATGCTCTTAGTGGCCGCTAAGCATTTGTAAGGTGTTTGTTTCCTTCCCTCTAAATTACAGGAATTAATGGATTTGTGTATTAGCAAATGAAGCATAATGGAAAGCTGTTACTGCTCTTGAACTGTTTTAACTGGAGGGTAACACGTCTTTTTTAGGCAGTGGTTGTGTGTGCTTGGGTGCTTTGGATTTTATCTGACCTGCTGCTATCAAACGTGAAGGTGCAGCCATTGGGCATGTCTGTCCCAAAGCTCTGGCTAGTGTTTCTGCTGGTGGTGCAGTCGTAGCAGGGGTAACCATTACACCTATGACTGTTACAGGAATCTGTGGAGTAAGGCTCATGGTTCTGTCAACCTGCTTTTGCTGCAATGTGTCTTGTTTTTCCCCCTCCTTTGTGTAGATCAAACATAATTTATCTGAGGTCCTGCTTGCAACCATGAATATTTTATTCACCAAGTATAAGAGGATGAAAGGCACAAGCCCAACCACTCCTGCCAGACCCCAGCGGGTAATGGAAGACAGAGATTCGGTAAGAATATAATCCTCACTGTCTGACAAGTTTTCCTATATCCTATTCTGCTGGTTTCAAGAGATTGGGATATAAGTAACTGTGAATCTCTAATGGTCTTGGTTTTGGCTTGCTCAGTTACTTGGAGTCTTGGTCTACTGAGCTTGCCCAGTTACTTAGTCTCGAGGCTGGTCTCTGATGCCTTCAGCTTTGTATAAAGAAAGGTTGGAACTGGATGATCTTTAAGTCATCAGCCTTTGATGATTTCAGCCTAAGCCATTCTTAGTCTATGATATTGCTTTAAATGACATTGAACTAATGGAGATACTGCATCTATATTCACCTCCTAGCAAGAGAAAACAAGTCTTCACTTTGCTTCTTAGTGGAATCTTGGATAGTAAAGCAAATAGGAACAGTGCAGTGTCTCTAGGATGGTTGATGTTGCTGCCTTGACAGCTGAGCTGTTGTTGTTTAAGCACCTGATTGCCGCTCCTTTTGTTTGAGTAAATGCCCGTTTCTGGTGGAAAGGCCTTCCTTGACTCTTCCCCTCACCTTCCCTCTGTAGTGATGCAGGCCAACATTTTCCAAGTGTTCTTGGGTTAAACACCAAGATGCTTGAGCACATCCCCTTGGTGAATGCCAGCATTGTTCTGCTGCCCCTGCAGGGAGTGGGCAGCTTGCAGCAGTGCTTGGTCCGGCTGCTGTTGAAATGCATGTCAACAGTGGGTTTGACTTCACTGCTTGAGCTGGTGCAGAGGCATTTCCCCAAGCCACTGATGGGAGCCTTCACCTCCAGCAGGCAGCATTTAAACGGCACAGCCAGATTTGTGAGCACTCACCTGCCAACACGTGGGGTTGAGCAGAAGGGTTCACAGCTTAATTCCAGCCAGATTTGGTCTTGTAACTCTTAGTAAGTTAAAGCTGCTGCAGGCACTTGAAACCAAGGCCAAACCATTTATCCTGTCTTAACAGATCAGAAAGTAAATATCAACTCCTTTTGAGAGTGAAAAACCAACTTGGGCTATAGCCAGCTTTAGTCAGCTGCAGAAGTGCCTTTGATTTGTAAATTGTAATATTGGTAAAAGTCTTAGGAGCATTTTTAAATTACATAGAAAACTAAAAGGCTCAGGTAATGGTACAGCTTTTGTCTTTGGGGCACAGCCTGTGAGAGCGATGAGATCCTGCCTCACAGGGGTGCTTATACTCTCGATCAGCAGCACTGGAGAAGAGGGTACACACTGCTTGGGCTTCTCCCACCTTAAACTCTGCATGTGTGAAGAAGTCCTAGGCTAACACAATCTGTTACCTGCTGTGTGTCTTCACAAGGTTGGCACTGAGCAAAGAGTGCCTTAGCTCCTTGCTTTCCAAGGGAGCTGTTTGTTTTGATTTTGCTGTCAGGTGTCAGCTCAGGATAAATACCATGGGTTGATTGGGGATGGGATTAGCAGCTTTGCTGGCAGAGGTTTGTGTGGAAGGAGGCCACGATGATATCCACAATGTGCTCAGTGTGAGCACTGCTTCTTAAACGTGCTCTGCACTCTCGTGCTGTCACAGTTGTGGAGGTGAACTGATGATGTATCTTGCTAAAAACCCTTGAAAATTTTCTTTATTTCAGGCTTCAAATTTTGTAAATCAAGCTCCAGGCCTTGTGATGGGATCTCCTGGCAGCAGGGTGTCAGTGATGTTGGGAGCACGGGGTTTCTGAGTCACAGATCTCTGGCTGCCGTGTGCAGTACAAGCTGTGCTTTGCCATCAGAGGGGACAAGTGTCCATTGCCTCTTCTGTCAGGGAGGGGATAAGAGAACAGCTATGTGACTGGAGTGTCACAAGGGAGCATAAATCTGCTAATGTAGGATTAGCAGGAGAAAAAACCTACTGCCCTGTAGCTGCCTAAAGATTTGTATGTGCAAAAAAAATATCAGGCATGGACACATGGAAGGTAGGGCAAGAATGGCTTTAGCATGTGTTGCCCTGTTTTCTTATCCTGAAGAATTTCTTCCAAGACTGCAGGATCAGGGAATTTAGATTGTTTCAGTTGGGAGGCACCTCAGGCAATTTTAGTTGTATGAAGAAATGAGGGTGTTACAAATGCAGATGTGAGGAGAAGCACAGAGTAAGTAGGTTGGAAGAGTTGGATCAAGATCATTGAGTCCAACCCATGCCCTAACACCTCAACTAAACCATGGCACCAAGTGCCACATCCAGTCTTTTTTTAAATACACCCAGGGATGGTGATTCCACCAGCTCCCCGGACAGACCATTCCAGTACTTTACTACTCTTTCCATGAAAAACTTTTTCCTAATATCCAGCCAATATTTCCCTTGACGCAGCTTGAGAGAAGTGTTTCTTCAGCAAAATCTCATTCACCTGGACAGAGATGGCAAACATGAGCTTCAGTAGGCTGTGCATGACAAGAATTTGTCTCCTGGACTTCCTTGGGAGAAGGGCAGCTTTTCCATATTCTCTGGGGAAGCAAATTTATGGGGAAATCAGGCCCTTTCAGAAGATTTAACAGTCTTGGCACATTTACTTGGCCCAGTAGACAATGTAAGTGAAAAATTAGCTTTCCTTGAATAGGTCTTTGAAATCCTTAGCTTTTCATTAGAGCCATCAGAACAGGCAGATTCAGATCCCTCTGTTCATCAGAAGAAAAGATAGTTGCTGTTTGGAACTCTGAGGCTTATTCTACATAGCAGAGAAGAGTGTCCCCCAGAGAGGAAATTGGAGCCCTTGAATTTGCTCTCTGATGCCAAGCACTTCTCTGCCAACCACCCTGAGCAGGATCCTGCTGCCGTGGGAGGGACTGTGGCAGGAGCAGCATGGACCTGGCAGCTCAGGATGGAGAGGAGTGGTACTGCTGGAGCACCACCTGAGCCCAGTAATGCTCTCTGCTCAACATCTCCTGTCCCACTTTGGAGGTGGCCTGGACCTTTACTTAGAAAAGATCAGGTTTGGGGTCAGAGCTGGCATTTCTGCATTGTGTTCATTTCAGAATGAAATCACCCAAGCTGTGTTTTTGAGTATTATTTCTTTTATGTATATAATTAATTAGTTTCGGGAATGAGGGAACAAAGTCCTGTCCCACTTGGCCTGATCCATTTTTTCAGATTTCAGGCAGAGGTTTTTAGGGAGCCCAGCCTGCCCTGCTGGAAACCATGGCTGCAGTGACAGCCCTGACCCAGATGCTGTGAGTGCATGACAGCAATGTCATAGGTTCCTTGCCCCAGTCAGGGGTGGTGAACTCTCTGAAGCAGCCCAAGGGGCATTATCTTGGCAAAATTAGGTCATGAATGGAATGGAATTATTATTTTATTATTATTATCTATGGTCTTACTTAAAATTGCAAGTAACTCTAACGTTAATTAAGTAATTACAGCCAATAGAACATCTAGACCTCCAGGCTGCTCTTAACCTCTGCAAACAGAACAAACTCTGTTTGTTCTTCCTGAAGTATTGTTTTGATTTTTAAAAATAGGCCAGCTCTGGTATCGTTGCTACTGTAAAGGTAAAGAGAACAGTAACTCACACTGCTCCCCAGACCTTCTTAGTCATGGTGAGAGTTTTTGCCTCTTAATACTTTCACTCCATAGTCACACCTTGATGTGCTTTTTTTTTTCATCTACCACCTGTTTTGACCTCCACTGGAAGTCGGTAGCTCAGACATAATTACACAGCCTCACTGTGTAACCACATTTGGGAGTAGTCTGGGGGACTGTGACTGGAACAAGATTGGTGACTTCCAGTCCACCTTGTCAAGTTGCCAGTCCACTGGTAGTAACTGACAGCTTGGGAGGGAAACTGTCCTGGGAGATGTTAGCAATTAGATCCGTCTAGGGAAAACTCCCAGCTGTTCCATTTTCAGGCTCCAAAGCTTCTCTGTGGCAGTTGAATAACAGACTGGTTTAACATCACCCTGAAAAATGGGTGTAATTGGCCAAAGAGGCAGCAGGCAAACAGTTCCCAGCCGTGGAACGGGCTTTGGTCACTTCTCAGTTTATAAGTTCCGGCTATCAGATTTACCATCTAGGTGCCAACAGCAAGCTAAAAACCCTTGGCTTTCCCTGCAATCAGTAGGTGAAAGCAGGATTTGAGCAGTGAGATCTTCTACTACAGTAATTTTGAGATGCTTAATATTTAAAACACCTGTTAGAAATCAAAGCAGTCTGAACAGTTTTCTACAAATATTTGGGTTTTCTGTATTCTCTTGACTCCTACCATTTAGTGGAATGACTTTCCTTTTACTTTAATAACAGTTTTAACAAATGAAACAAATTATTTCTGAATTCCTTCAGCTATTCTGTAGTCTTCTGGTGTGCAAGAAAGGGTTTGGTTGCTTTGGGCAAAGGCCTGAGTGGGCTTGGTGCCTCTGCTTTCATTGTGTTATTGGCAGGAAGAGCCTTTGAGGAGATTGCTCTGTTGCAGGTGATGCTGGAGATCTCCAGGTTTGTGTGACATCTCTCATTTGTTTCTAGTGCTTCTGCTTTGAGAACATTAATGCTGCACTTCAACAGGATCAGCTTTATGTTTTGCAAGGTGGGAAGGAATCCTGTTGCCCTGGGAAAGCCTACTTCGTGCAGAAATTACAGGATTGCTGCAGTACAGCAATGCCCCACATTGCTGAAAATGGTTTTTTCTTAAGTATTTTCAAATAAATAGGATTATGTTTTAAGCAAAAGGGTAACTTGACATGCTTTTAATGGTTGGAAAAAGGAATAATTGGATTTTCCTCAAAATGCAGAGACTCCTTTTCCAGAGAGCAGCTCTGAGAAATAAAGATTCCATGTGCTCATTTGAAGAGTATTGTACCATTGTATTTTTTTTATACTAAAGTAACTGTACTTTGTTTTTCTGTTTTTTAGCAACTTCAGTCTCAAGCTCGTGCACTGATAATGTTTGCTGGGATGATCCCATACAGAACATCAGGAGACACAAACGCAAGACTGGTGCAAATGGAGATCCTTATGAATTAGCAGAGCAGCTTTGGCTGGGGCTGCAGCAACCTGTGCCTGTCTTTAGTACGTTCAGAGGGCCCATGGGACCAGTGTCATTTTGTATTCTGTATTTTTGTTGACAGAAATAAATTTCTTTGGTTTTGATATTTGTTTTTGACATTTTCATTTTCACTGATTCTTGTGTTTTTATGTTTTTATTAATTTTATTTTCAGTTGGTTTGCATTTAGAAATTTATTCTTAATTAGTTAATAGGCTATGCAGAAAAAGTCATAACTCTGCAGTAGGGACAAATACGGAATTTTATAGCAGAACAGGAAATGGAGAAGAAAACTTTGATTTATTGCTTAATGAACTTACAGCTGAGGAACTTTAGGGGGTTTTGAATGCATGTTAAGTGTTGAAGATGTGTCTGATGCCCCACCCACCCCTGTGACACGCTGCCATCAGTCCGTCCCGTTGTCTCGTGTGGCGCATGTGCTGCTGCGGTGCCGTGAGCTCTGCGTGCTGCACAGACCCCTCCGTGCTGAGCCAGGTGCTCACAGCCCTGAAGCTTTTGCAGGAGCAGCTGGGTTGGAAACAGGTGTATTTTGGTAGGAGAGTTTTTTGTGAGCAACACGTGAGTTTTTAGTCAGTTGTGTTCCAAGTGGGCCCCTCTCGAGTTCACCAGAAGTGAGGAAGCTGAAGCAGAGGCCCAGGCGTGGCTGTGTTGGGTGTGGGTGGATATTACTGTTGGTTCAGCAGGATACCTGAGCCCTACAAAAGTAAAGGGCTTTAAAAATGGTTACCTTTAAATGTTTTGAGCTACAATTAAATAAGAGTGAAAGCCCAAGGAGCGTCTTATAGTGGAAGCTTTTATTTTTAATATAACTGCATATCGTTGAAAAAAATGGGAGGAATGTTGCTGGTTACTCTTGCTGCTGCCCTGCTGCTGTCTCACCCTCTTGTGTTACTGGGATTTGAGGACATGTGGAGTTTGGAATGCAGACCAGGCAGCAAAATGTAGGGCCTGATTTCAGCCTTTGTGTATTAATAGCTATCATGGGAGAGAATTCATCTCCATTTTGCAATGTCTTAGTTTACTGGGAGGGGGGAATATCTGACTGACATCATGATGATTTTCCTAATTACTTTTTTCACCAGAGATGTTGTAGCATAAGTTTTGTCCACCTTTCGGACAGGAAGCAAAGGGCTTGCCAGCCATCCCAGTCCATGTCTGTCAGCATTAGCAAACCAGCTGCTGGGTTCTCAGAGGATAGTGCTAGGGATTGTGTACAGCACGGAGTGCTCCTGTAGCATGGCCAGGATTGTCCCAACTGAAGGCTGAGAGACCTGGACACCACCCTGCAAGTAAAGGGGAGTTGGTGAGTTACTAAGGAGTTATTTGGGAATGGGAGTGGGGTAGAATTGCTTAACAAACTTGCCGACAGGTGAGTGTGGAAAGCTGTATCGGCTATTAACATTTCTGGCATATTTGTGTGGGAATGCTTCTTGGCATATCTCGGGTAAGAATTGATCCCATTCCCTAGAGAACAGGCACCTTCCCTGTTGTTTGTGGCCAGTCGTGGTGGGGCCAGGGCTGCCCCACATGCAGTCCTGCAGGATGACCCTGCTGCTGTGTTTTCCTTGCTGGTGCTCAGCCCCTGTCCCTGAGTTACTCCCAGCATCAAGCCACCTCCCATACAGAGTCTGGCAAGCCTGCACCTGTCCTCAGGCAACCACTGACCTGGGCAAGAGAGGGACAACGTTTCCTGGAGTCTGGGAAGGGTGAGGGCCACCTTCCCTGCGGTAATTCCCTCTGCCTGATCTGCCATTCATGCGGGGACAGAAGTCCTTTGGGGCTCAGCTCTTACTGCTGCCATTTCAGGACCCTGTTCTCCTGTCTCTTGCCCATCCCCTACTCAGGAGAGCTATCGTGCTGCCTCACGTGCTGCTTGTTCTGATGTCCGGTGTTAAACCTGGGGACCTTTGATAAGTAGTACATTGCCCTTTCTCCACCTGCCCTTCCAGGAGGCTATAGCAGGTGCTTTCTGGTGCTTCTCAACCTTCTTGGGTGTTGGTAAAAGGGAAAGTTGATTTCTGTATATAGTTTGCTCCCTTTGTGCCCAGTGGTTGTGACTCCAGCCTTTGGTCCCTTTTTAAGCTAATCAGAAACTGAATTGTTTCATGCTTTCAAAATCCAAGATGATCCGTCTGTGATGGACAGATGGGAAACAAACCCCAGGGAATCCAAGTCCCAAGACTAAACCCTGAAAAGGTAAGACCAGCCCCCTTTCAGTCAAGAGATTGTGGGTATAACAGTGCCACAGAAAGTTGGAGTTAACTTTTTACTTGTTGATTGCCCTGTGATTTCTTCTTAGGTTTGTGCAGGTGGTGAATGTTACATCCCATCCATCTTCCCACATTCCCCAGAGTGGCAGGTTCCAGCTCACTGCCTGAGCCTGGCTCTGGCAGACCTGACTCCTCTGCATGACTTGAAGGGCTTTGCTGCTTTGAGGTAGATGCTCATGCATGTACTGGTGCTTTGCTGAATAAGGCATCCCCATGGTTTTCCAGATGTCCCTTTTTATCCTCCACCTCATGCTTATTCTGGAGAGAACCAGCTTCTGCCCCCTCAGGTTTTGCACCATCACGCTCTGACTTTGCTAATTTACAAGCTTAGCCTTTTCTAAATAGCTTATGTGCTAGAAGGGGTTTTTGGGGTGTCACTAAACTCATGCCTTGTGTTGGGTATAGCCTGTTCAAAGGTGGTATCACCATGCACTCCCTTTACAACAGGGAGTAGTGCACAGTGTGCAGCAGAGCCAGGGATGTTCATCTGGGCTGAATTCATTCTGAGTAAAAACTTAGAAACCTCTAAGTCAGTGGAGCTCTTCTCTTTATACACAAAGCAAGCACAAATTAAGTGTAGGATAATTCCACCTGCTTTATCCTGCTGTGAGACTAATCCCTGGCATTAAAGATCCTCCAGGCAGATGAGATGCATCCAAAGGGTGACTCGTTGGTTTGAGTCAAATACAGCTGAAGCTTGTGTTGCTGCAGGAGATCAGAGTGAAAAGGTGTTTGCTGTGAGAGCGTGTGACAAGCTTGTTCTAGTGTGGATGCAGCAGAGGCAGGCAGTCTCCAGGACTGTGTCCCACAGTTTGTGTGGCTCTGCGGTTCTGAAACATCCACACATGCTGCAATATCAGCACAGCAGCTCCTGGAGCTTTATAGGCTACATCTCCTCCAAGGACCAAGGGCTGAGTGTTGTGGTCTGGATTTACAGGGGAGTTGCAGGGAAATTTAGAAATACTCATGTAAACTTCTGCTCTATGTTACCTGTCTAGTAGGGAAAAAAATTAATTAAAATTCTGCCCAGGGTTAACCTGGTAAAAACTACACTGAACTAAGGGAAGACAGTCAGCTCCTATGGGAACTGGCACTGCTGAAATGTGCCTCAAGAGCCTCCTAAACACTGTCAGAAAGCTGGTGTCAGTGGGTCCTGTCTTCTCAGCTGTCTCTGTGAGGTTTTTCTAGTCCAGACAACAAAATTAATCCTTTTAAGTATTTTCACCATTACCCCAGAGTATGCTGGTCATAGTCAGGGTACTGCCTATGGGTTCAATTCCTACTCCTCTGCCTTTTCATGGATTTCCCTGCTGAATGCAGGTTCTGCATCTCAGTCTGATTTTTTTTTTGTTTTCCATACCCTCTGGCTGGAGTAGACCTGCTAAATGAGGTGGCTTCTTTGTTCACCACCATTTCCTACTACTACTGCATTTGTCTAAAACACTGCTTGGACCTTGTTCCTTGCAGGAGCTGAAGGAATTGTGTTCAGAAAAATTGAATTCAATGAATTTCTTTTGGTTTTGTTACCCTCACAACCCTTGTCACCTTCGCCTCTCAAAGAAGCAAAATGTTTTCCTTCCTCCCTGGAAGAAGTAAGGAGATATTGTTAATTGCAGTTCTACATTCCTGGGGTGGGACAGCACTCAAATACCACCTCTGTTCATGTCCCTGCACCAGCATTATCATCCTCTTTTCTCTCTGGGTTTGAAGTTGGAAGGATGGTGTCTGGAAGAGATGGGAGATGACTGCTATGTTCCCACTGTGAAAGGTTACTGGCAGTTGGCTGAGTAATCAATCATCTCTTTTCCCTTCCCAGGCTTCCTTTGCTGTGGTGCTGAGAAATTGAGTCTGCTCTGCGTGGTGGGTTTGCAGCGCTGAGCCCCTGCATCGTTCGCGTGTCTTGTGTCACTCAGGGCGGTAGGTTCCCTCTTCCACGGGGATGGAAACAGGTCAATTAAAGCCTCATTAACGCCTGTTGGAATATAATACTTTGGCAGTCTTTAAAAGAAGCTGTGTAATGCACTGCACCATGTTCTGCTTAACTCGATTTTGGGTTCATTTGATGCATTTAATATCCAGAACAAACTGGGGACCCGGCTGGAAGTGAGGGAAAGCCCTGCAGAAACAACTTGGCACCTCTTCCCTGTGAGTGGAGGGGCTGGAGGGAGGTGCTGCAGAGCTCCCCTCCCTGCCCGCCGCCCGCAGCGCCGCTCGGCCCCGGTATTGTTGCTGCAGCTGGTGTTGTGAATCAGGCCGACGACAAGCGCTTCCTACAATCCGGCTATTTCACTACACCAGGGTTGCATCATACCACTCGCTTCGCTCTTCGCCCGCCTCTGGAGCCTTCTGTCTCTTCCGGAGCATCTCTGACGCTGCTGCGTCTAACGGACCCCCCACTTAAGAGACTCATTTGTGCTGTTTTGGGCAAATCAGCGGGTTTGATGAAAGAATGAGGTTGTAAAATAAAGCCATTTCTGCTGGGTGTGAGTCTGCTGGTGCATCTGTTGTGAGGGGAAGCTGGTGTCCACCTTGTAGAGGGTGTTGGGTGAGGTGCTGGGGTGAGGCTCTTTCCTCGTCCCCACCTCGCCCCTGTCCCCGCTCTCCAGGTACTCTGCAGTGCTGCGAGGGCTGAGCACGGATGCAGATCAGGCTGGCTGCCCTCAGCTTCCCAGGTAAGCGGCTGCACAGGGCTTGGGTGATCACGGCCACACAAACAAAGGTGTTGGAGCAAGTCCTCAAAAATCAGGTCAAAATTTGTGTGTGAATGCAAAGACAGCCAGAGGCAGCAGGGCAGGCAGGACCAATTTTCCATTAACTTGCAAAACCACACGGAGCTGAAATTCCAATGGGCTGCCCTCGAATTTTATTGCTGGCCTTGTTTGCTGTCTTTGCTGATCTTATCTGTAACTGCTTTCATGGCGCATGTGACAGGGGCTGCAGGGGTGTAACAGGCACCCATCCCTCCCCCATCCTCATCTGCTGTGGCTGTGGGATTAGGGCCACACAGCTTCAGCTCATGTTTTGTGTGATGGGAGCAAGGGTTTACATGGCTTATTAACTCAGGGATGGGACTGGGGGCAATTCTGAGCCTTGGGTGCTCAGTGGTACCCTGTCCAAGTAGGGAGGGCAAAGGTGCTGTGGGACCATGGGCATCTCTGCTGCCTGGTACTGAGAGCTGCCAGCTCCCAGCCCTGGACAAGCACAGACGTACGCTGCTCTGTGCGCCCTGGCTTCTCCAGCCCTCTGGAATCCAAGTCCCAGCAGGGGCATCCCTCAGATCCCTTGATGTC
>WAAG01054302.1:74263-90128 GCA_013390105.1 Tichodroma muraria | reverse complement strand
CCCCCCTCAGTCAGCCTGGTTTCACTGTGAGATAAAGGTGCCATTCCCCTCCCCACATCCGGCCCAGCTCAATGCCACAGGCAGCATCTTGGAGACCAGCCAAGATGATTTACAAGATCTGACGGGGCTGGGGCAGTATCCCGGGGAAGGGCGAGGGTGCGTGGGAGTCTTGCTCCCTTTTTCCATAATAAATCCCTGTGGGAACTGAATGTTCCTGGGTCGAGGCTGGAGGCAAACTCAGCGCTGCATTTCTCTGCTGATCTGTCCTTGGGACTTAATCTCAAATCCCTTATCGCTGCCCCCATCAGCGCTGGGAGGCAGTGATGCCCATTATGGTGGTTTTGGTATCCCTTCCGGCTATTTTTTTCCCCCCTGACCAGCTCAGGGTGGTTCAAGCTGATTCCTTTCCTCTATTAGCATCAGTGGTGGGTGTGTGCCGGTCACCTCGCTCCGGTTTTGCGGGGTATAAAGCCGGCAAGCCCCTCTCCACCCTGTCCCCCACCTGGCAGGCTCCTGGGCAGGGGCAATGGCTGAGCTGTCCATCCCAGAGCTGCCCCCGGCCCGCTGCAGTGGCCGCTTCACCATCAGCACCCTCCTGGGCATGGAGGAGGGGGGCCGGGGTCCCTACACACCCACCGAGGGGTCCAGCTGCGACAGCGTCCAGCCCACCCACCTGTCCAGCAGCACCCTCTGCACCAGGACCTTCGGCTACAACACGGTGGATGTGGTGCCAGCCTACGAGCACTACGCCAACAGCAAGGGGGTGGGTGACCCCAGGAAGGGCAGGCCCTCGCTGGCTGACCTGCACTCCATCCTCAAGGTAACAGGGGGGTTGGCTGTACCAGAGCATCTCTGGCATCCCCTGGCCGTGCTGCTGGTCTCTGCAGTGTGTCTGTGGTGGGTCACTGTGTCTCCTGCTTCTTGGTGCCATAACTGTGCTGACTGCACATCCCCAAGAAGGCTCTGGGAGAAGCAGAGAATCCAGCTGTTTCCAGCTGTGTGCTCAACCAGAGCATTGCCTCCAGGGACAGCTGGAGTCCCCCCTCACCTGCCTTCTCCTCGTCCCACAGCCTGACCCGGGCGGCCTTCACACGCCGGTGTCTGACCTGCAGCAGAGCAATGGCCTGCCAGAGGCCGGGCTGGAGGCCGGGCTGGAGGAGGCGGAAGGGGAGCCAGGCAGAGACTCCGTGCCAGAACCTGTCCGCTTTGGGTGGGTGAAGGGCGTCATGGTGAGTGTGACCATCCTCCTGCCCTCCTACCCCGTAAGCGTTTTACCCTTGTTGCGTTTTTCCCAATGTCTGTGTTTTTGCAAGCACGTGTGCTTTGAGCAATTCCCTGCCCTCCTCGGTGGGGTGGTTTTCTCCGAGTAGCAGAGCTGGCATGGTTTGGTATCCCCAGGTGTCAATACCCTGATGGCCAGTTCCCCTCTGTCCTCTCCAGATTCGCTGCATGCTGAACATTTGGGGAGTTATCCTCTACTTGCGCTTGCCCTGGATCACCGCCCAGGCAGGAATCGGTGGGTGCTGCGGGTCACCTTGGGCTGGACAGTGGCACTGGGCCTGTCATCAGCCAAACACAGGGTGGGGGATGGGACTCCTAGGGAAGGCTGGGGGGCTGGGGCATACAGGAGTGAAGCAAAGCTCTTTCCCCACAGCCCTGACATGGCTCATCATCCTCATGTCTGTGACAGTGACTACCATAACCGGCCTGTCCATCTCTGCCATATCCACCAATGGCAAAGTGAAGTCAGGTACTATGTTCCCTCCTGGTCACTCCAGGGGTCTCTTTATCCTGGGGCTTGCCCCATGGATGTGAACTCCTGGCATGGGCTGTGAGGTATGAGGGGACCCCAGAAATGTGGGGAAAGCAGTAATGCCATGGGGTGTTCCCTGCCTCAGGAGGCACCTACTTCCTCATCTCACGGAGCCTTGGGCCGGAGCTGGGCGGCTCCATTGGGCTGATCTTTGCCTTTGCGAACGCGGTGGCTGTGGCCATGCACACGGTGGGCTTTGCTGAAACTGTCCGGGACCTGCTGCAGGTAAGAAAGCAGCTCTGTGTCCTCTGGGTCCCAATGCCCACCCAAACCCTTCCATCCCCCCCTTCTCCTTGCACACCCTGTGTCGATTATCAGTATTTGTGTTATCATTGGACCACTGATAATTAAACAGTGGCTGCTAAAACTTATGGAAAAAACAGTGGTTTGGTAAGGAAGAGGGTTATTTCCACATTGTGAATAGTTTCCCTTCCCCAGGAGCACAATTCCCTCATCGTGGACCCCACCAATGACATCCGAATCATTGGGGTCATCACTGTGACGGTGCTGCTGGGCATCTCCCTGGCTGGCATGGAATGGGAGGCCAAGGTAACCCTCACTCCTGCTAGGAGTTTCTAGGGTCATTAGGGAAACTAGGGTTTCTCCTAATGCATTCTTCACTTTTTCTGTGCCCAAATGCCTAATCCTTCAGCTGTCTCTCTCTGGTCTGGCAGGCACAGATCCTGTTCTTCCTGGTCATCTTGGTTTCCTTCATTAACTACCTGGTGGGGACAGTGATCCCAGCCACCGCTGAGAAGCAAGCAAAGGGCTTCTTCAGCTACCGAGGTGGGTCCCCCACAGGCTGGGGTTGCACTCAGCAGGTTCAAGTGCATCTCTGGAGCCTGGCTCTTTGCTACACTTGGGAGAGATGTTTGCTATAGGAAGGTGCTCCTTGCTGAGAGGTGTCATTAAAAGCAAAGTGTCCCCTCCTATGGGGTCACTGCTATCAACACTATGCCCCCAGCCAGTGCTGAAAAAAGTAGCCAGGAAAAAAGTAGCTTTAGCCAGGAAAAAAGTAGCTGAGAGACCCCAAATGCTTTTCCTCTGCTTCCTCCCCAGCTGATATCTTTGCTCAGAACTTTGTGCCCAACTGGCGTGGACCTGAGGGCTCCTTCTTTGGCTTGTTTTCCATTTTCTTCCCATCAGCAACTGGCATCCTGGCCGGGGCGAACATTTCAGGTGACCTGAAGGTGGGTTGTGACTGTTGCTGCCTAAGCCAGTGTTTTTCAGGGCTTGTGCCCTATTTTTCCTGGGGCTTTCACTTTGATCCAATTGTTAGACTTGGTTTTATTTCTTCTGGAAAATTTGGGCTCAGCCAGGAGATGCTCTGTGGCTTTGTGATACAGTGAATTAAAATTCCTCTTGTACAGCAGCTACAAATAAACTGCCTGCGTTAGCACTGCTGCTGGAAAGCTGTCTTACATATCTCTGCAAATCCCTTGGGCAGGATCCTGCTGTGGCCATCCCCAAGGGCACCTTGATGGCCATCTTCTGGACCACTATGTCCTACCTGGTGCTTTCCGCTACCATTGGTAAGCAGCAGGTCCTGAGTACAGTGGGTGAGGGGGCTGGGTGTGTGGGCTGGCCTCCACCCAAAATGGTGGCCTGGCAGGTGTGTAGTAGCCAGGATCAAGCTGTGGACACTGGCACCAATACCCCAGTGTGAGGGACACAGGTGCCAGACCTCGTTCCTGCCTCCACGTGGGGAAAGTCATCCTGAGTGGGCAGTGGAGCTCATGGCATTGCTCAAAGCCATCGTGCAGCGGGGCATCCCCATGGCAGGGACTTGGGAGTTGTCACCGGCAACAGGATGTAGGGCTGGGCTTCATGAAACCATGGAGAGGTGCCAGCCCTGCTCTAGCCCCGTGTGTCCCCCCAGGTGCCTGTGTGGTCCGAGATGCCTCAGGCAGCCTGAACGACAGCGTGGCCGTGGGCTCGCCAGGCTGTGAGGGCCTGGCCTGCAGCTTCGGCTGGAACTTCACCGCCTGCACCCAACAGCAGAGCTGCCGATACGGGCTCAGCAACTACTACCAGGTACTCCTCAGAACCATGACCCACCCCTATTCCTGCTCCTGGCCAGGTTTGTGCTGCAACAGATGGCCTTCCCAGGGCAGCTGCATGCCTGGCACACCCCTGCCATCCTGGAAGGCACCCATGCTCTTGAGACAGCCATGTTTTAACAGGAAGGCACCAGGAAGTGGGCTTTTGGATGTGGCTGGACTTTGCTGCCTGGATAATGTTATAGGAAATGCAGCAGGATGGAGCCTGGGGCTGGAAATCCCTCAGGGTTGGGGTGGAGGTTGATGCACCAGTGATGCTGGGGTTCCTGATCCCCCGGTTTTCATGCAGAGCATGAGCATGGTGTCTGGATTTGGCCCCCTCATCACAGCAGGGATCTTTGGCGCTACCCTCTCCTCAGCACTGGCCTGCCTTGTCTCAGCCCCCAAAGTCTTCCAGGTGAGGGGGTGGTGTCTGCTCACCTCAGCTCCTCTCCCTGAGCTCAGCAGTTGGTTATGCTCCTTGGTGCAGGGCTCTGCATCCGTGAGCAGCCCTGGGGGAAGGAGGATGCTGCTGTCAACACAGGGCACGTGTCCAGTTCAGCCCTTGCTCTTACGGATGTAGGAGCCACCACAGCACTGCCATCCCACATCCCTGGTAAAGCCTGCTGTCCCCACTGTGTCTCTCCTTGCAGTGTCTCTGCAAGGACCAGCTTTATCCTCTCATTGGCTTCTTCGGGAAGGGCTACGGGAGGAACAGCGAGCCCATCCGTGGCTACATGCTTACCTATGTCATTGCCATTGGCTTTATCCTCATTGGTAGGTGCTTGCTACCCCAGTACCCTCCTGGAGCTTGCCACCAGCAGAGTGGCTCATTCCCCGCCACTGACAACTCACTCTCCTTCTCCTCCCACAGCTGAGCTCAATGCCATTGCCCCCATCATCTCCAACTTCTTCCTCTGCTCCTATGCTCTCATCAACTTCAGCTGCTTCCACGCCTCCATCACCAACTCCCCAGGTGGGCTGTGCCACGCCACGCCATGCCCTGCGGCGGCCGGCTCCGCGTCCGGCTCCGCGTCCCGGCAGCGGCCGCTGTGTGTGTTTGCGTGCAGGCTGGCGACCCTCCTTTCGGTATTACAGCAAGTGGGCTGCGCTCTTTGGAGCCGCTGTCTCTGTGGTGATCATGTTCCTGCTGACCTGGTGGGCAGCCCTCATTGCCTTCGGCATCGTCATCTTCCTCCTGGGATATGTCCTCTACAAAAAGCCAGGTGTGTAGTGCTAACCTGGCACCGGCGATGCACCAGAATTTGTCTGGCCCTGTTGCTAATCCATCTTCCCCATGCAGATGTTAACTGGGGCTCCTCCATGCAAGCCAGCTCCTACAACATGGCCCTCAACTACTCAGTGGGGCTGAGTGAAGTGGATGAGCACATCAAGAACTACAGGCAAGGGCAGCTCATTGCAATGCTGGGCACACAGGGAGTGGGATGAAGAGCCAGCTCCTGCCTCCAGTAAACCCAGGGAGGCTTTGTGCCCATGGCCACATCCTCACCACCACCCTCAGTAACCAGGAGCTACAGCAAAATGTGTCTGTCTCCAAAATCACGTGTCTGTACCGTGTAAGGTAGAAAACTGGGCAAACCCTGCCCTCCCTGTACCAGGCAGACACAGACACATTGGTCTCATCTGATATAAAAAGACCAAAGAGTGAGACCGGACCCTCAGGCCATGTAACGTTTTCTCATTCTACAGATGCCACTGGCCAAGCATGGGGGAAGAGACATGTCTCATTCCAGGGAGGCTGGATGCCTCCAAAGTACCATTCCTCACTTCCCTTTTCCCCTGCCTGCAGACCACAATGCCTGGTGCTCACTGGCCCACCCAACTTTCGCCCAGCACTGGTGGATTTTGTGGGGACCTTCACCAAGAACCTCAGCCTGATGCTCTGCGGCAACGTGCTGATTGTGAGTCTCCTGCAGAAGTTGGCTGGTTCCTTCTGGGGGCTCTGGCCACCGGTGGGTGGTGGGCTGGGAAATCCAGTTGTATCCTGGTGGGCTCACAGGGCGGAGATTGAAATGTGCCCACTTTTGTGCTGCTGGATGATGAAATGTGTCAACTGGAAGCCTCTCTGTGTCGTTAAGCAATATTGGTGAAGCATCAGCATGTCCCTGTGGGCTTATGGCTTCCCTTTGTCAATTAATTGTGGAAAACTTGGAAGAATGAAGTAATTGCTCAGAGGACAGGGGGATCCTCCAGCCCTGAAGTCTCCAGAGCAATTGGGTGCAGTAAGAAACAGCTCATCTGCACCCACAGGACTGTTGGGATTGCGTGCATGCACTGGCTGTCAACTCCCTGGATTCACTGGTTTTCTTGGCTTGATTACAACCTCCCATGTGTGCAGTGGTTACATCCACCTCTTGCCAATGATTGGGGGAGAGAGGAGCTAGAAGTCCTTGGTGGCAAGACCACCATTTGGAAGGGGCTGCCTGAGCTCCTGCCCCTAATTCCTGCAGGGACCGCGGAAGCAAAAGATGCCAGAGTCCCGGCTGACGGCAGATGGCCACACTAAGTGGCTAATGAAGAGGAAGATCAAGGCTTTTTACACAGATGTGGTGGCTGAGGATTTGAGAAGTGGTGTCCAAATGCTCATCCAGGTACAGCCATTATTGGCCTTCCAGCAGCAGGGTCCCTTCTCTTTGTCACAGCCTGGGGGAGTTCTGACCCCTCTCCACGATCTCCAGGCACCCCCCTTTGTGTTGTTCCCCCATGGAGTGGACTGACACCACCTGTGTCCGTCTGTCCCTGCAGAGGGGTCTCATGGGGACATCTATCCGTAGGCTGCTGGCCTCGGGAAGATGAGACCTAACATCTTAGTGCTGGGCTACAAGAGGGACTGGCAGACGGCATCTCCACAGAGCCTGGAGGACTACGTGGGCATCCTGCAGTACGGCCACACCGGCTCCTCCATCTCTCGGGGGCAGTGGCACCTGGTGGTTGCCCCGCGGCTGCTGACGGCTGCAGCCACGTGTGCAGGGTCCAGCTGGGCTGACAGTGCCACTCCCCATTAACTGCCTTCTCCTCCCTCCTTCCAGCGACGCTTTCGATTTCAAGTACGGTGTGTGCTTAATGCGGATGAAGGAAGGGCTGAATGTTTCCCGAGTGCTGCAGGCACATGGTAAGTGGTTTTGGTCGCCAGGGATGCACAGACATGGAGCTGTATGCTGTGCCAGCCAGCACCATGTCCCCAAAGGTCACAGTCCTGGCGGGACATCACTCCTGTGCTGGGATCAAAGGGGATGTGGACAGCGAGGCACTGCTGTGCTGCCCTTGCTCTTCTCCCTCCTCAGTTAACCCCACGTTCAAGGCAGCAGAGCACCCTGAGAATGGCACTGGCAGCAGAGCAGCCCCAGGCACAGGTAGGTTGGTCCTGGCTTGTGAGCACCCAGGGCTTCCCCAGCTCTGAGGATTATTTTGCAGGCAGGGTGGGGGGTTCAAGCACTGATGGGGAGCAGGGCTGGGACCAGGAGGAAGTGATGCCTTTAATCTGTGGCCGGTGGTGCCCTTTGCTGACACCAGGACCCTCTTGCCCCGGCAGTGGACCCCACCACCCTGGCCAGTGAGCAGCAGGCAAGCACCATCTTCCAGAGTGAGCAGGGCAAGAAGACCATTGACATTTACTGGCTCTTTGATGATGGAGGTAACCTTCACCTTCCATCTGTCCAGATAATGTGAGCCCAGCACCTCCACTGCGGTGCCCAGGAGGGCTCAGTTCCTGCCAAATGGGGCCAGGACATCCCTGGCCTTTGGCATCAAGGAAACACTGGTGAGCCTGGGGGTCTCTGCTGCATCTCCCACTGCTGTTTTGGGGACAGGTCTCACGCTGCTCATCCCCTACCTCCTGGGACGCAAGAAGCGGTGGGGAAAGTGCAAAATCCGGGTGTTTGTCGGCGGGCAGATCAACAGAATGGATGAGGAGAGGAAGGCGTAAGTGCTGGCAGCCACTGCACCTCTTAGCCACTTGGCCACTGCTGCTGTCCCACAGGTGGTGACACAAGCTGCTTCCCATCCTGCTGAGCCCTCCCAGCTTTGCCATAATGGGATTTGTGAGCTCTGACCTGGCTGCTTTTCCTCATTTCTCTGGAAATCAATGTGGCTGCAGAGTGGGAAAACCCAAAGTGCAGAGGCCAGCAGCACGGTTTTCTGCTGTGGCAGGTCTCTGTCAGAGCTACTATTCCCTGCTAACTTTGGGAAAATGTGTCCTTTTCCCTCCATTAGGATTGTCTCTCTGCTAAGCAAGTTCCGCCTCGGCTTCCATGAGGTCCACATCCTCCCTGACATCAACCAGAAACCCCGGCCAGAGCAGTAACCACCCCCCTCCCCTTCCCCGTGTCCCCCAGCACCCCCAAACCTGCCCAGACTGTCTTCCTTGGCACTGTCTGCTTGTGTTGCAGCATCAAGAGGTTTGACGAACTCATCGCTCCCTTCAGGCTGAACGATGGCTTCAAAGACGAGGCCACAGTGAACGAGATGAGACAGGGCTGTCCCTGGAAGATTTCTGATGAAGAGGTCGATAAAAACAGAGCCAAGGTAGCACCAGTGCTGGGGGAGCTCCTGCAAAGGGTCTCCTGCTTTTTAGACAAAATTCAGTCTTTCTGGAAACCATTATTTTGTGTTTCTTAACGCAATTTGCTCCACAGTCACTCCGACAAGTGAGGCTGAATGAGATTTTGCTGGATTACTCACGGGATGCAGCACTTATAGCCATGTAGGTGCCGGTAATGCCCTCACACCCATTTCTTGCCCCGTGGAAATGGTCCCTCTGGATGTTCTCCCCTCCCTGGGCAGGGAGATCCCGCACAGACGCCCTAATGCTGTGGTGAAACAGTGCTGCACCACAGGGAAAAGCCCTTGGAAGACACCAAGGGCTCCAGCCTGGATCCGGTCGGGTGGGAGGATGTGGTGTTGCCCCTTTTTAGGGAAGGAACCTGCAATGGACTGAGAACGGGGCTGTGGCGGGGCTCTGTCAGGCCGGCCCTGCCTCACGCCCCTCGCTGTGCCGCAGCACTCCGCCCATCGGCAGGAAGGGCCGCTGCCCCAGCTCCCTCTACATGGCCTGGCTCGAGACCCTCTCGCAGGACCTGAGACCCCCCATCATCCTCACACGAGGAAACCAAGAGAACGTGTTGACCTTTTACTGCCAATAAAACCTCCTGGATCCTTGATTACTTGGGATGTGAATTTTCCAGGCCTGTTTTGATCCTGGAGCACGGTCCTCTGGGAGTCTGGGGGACCAGTGAAGGCATGGTGGTTACCAGCCCTCCAGAAATGGCCACAAGGCACAGCTGCCACCCTCTTACGAACACTTGTTTGGCCTTGTCTCAGACTCTGTAGGTTGTATGTGCATAACAGCAGTGCCAGCCCTGCAGTGCAGGTAACTGCTCTGGCCTGGGGCTAGCCAGAACCAGGCAGGGCAGTTGTGGGGTCCTGCAGCTGCATGCCCAGGAGAGCCCAAGTGCTGTGCAGGGACTGAACGCTGGCCCCAGCAAAGCCACTGGTCCAGAGTGGGAACAGCCCCAGGGGCTGGGAGCAGCTCAGCACCAAGCTTAAGGGGCTGCAGGGCCCCAGCATGTCCCCTCAGGGACAGGGACAACAGCTAAGCCTGTCCCCAGCAACTCAGCAGCAGTGAGACATTACCTCAGACTGTAGTGCCTGGCTGCAGGTACAGGTCCAGCTCCTAATGGAGACAGTATTTATCACCCCAACCAGGACACTTCTGGTGCAGATGACCCCAAGCAAAGCAGGAGTGCATCTCATTTACCAAAGCACAGCCCAGGCTCCCTTGTCATGCTGCAGAAGAAACATACAACATTCATTCACCTCAGGAGTTACAGAATTTACTGATAATCACCACCAGCATTAGGAGTGTCAGTAGAAAAATAAAATGTACAGAATTTTCAATCATACAGATTTGTTCATGACAGCTGCAGCTGTGAGCGAGAGGAAGCCAGGTGGGAGCAGGGGGGATGTCACACATAGGCAGCAGGGCCACAAGCTTCTGCATAAGCAGGTGTCCTTCAGGGCAGGCAGCTTCTCCAGAAGATGTTTCCTTAACCAGCACACTGGCTGAGCTCCCCAGCAGAGGCTCACAGTACTACTGAGCCCAGGACACATCAGCGTTGATGTTTTTGCCAGCTCTTTATAGTTTTAGGCAAGTTTGACTGAGTAAAGTCTACCAATACCTGATGAAAACTGAAAGGATTCCTCCACATGCCTCACTTGGAATAAAGGAATGGAAAGGGAAGGCCAAACCAATGAGGGGAGGAAACTGCCACCAGTGCTTCAACTGCCATCTGGTGCTTCAACTTAAGACAACTCCTCCTCTCTGTTTAGCTCTGGTTTTACTGGAGAGGGAGGTTGCCAGCAGCAGCCAAAGGAGTGGAGAATGCTCTGTGAGCACCAAGGTGACACAAAGAACTTGCCTCCTGTGCTAATATGTCAAGACAAGTCAGCTGATTGTTCACCTTTTATGCAAGAAGTCCTTGAAAATTTCACAGCATCCAGGCATAAAGAGGCGTTGCCAGCTCCAAACACTCCAAACAGGGTGAAGCTGCCAACTCAAGTAAACCAGAACGCCCTAAAAGCAGATTCTCGGAGATCCCAAGGGATAGAAGATGGGAGATTTTCAGTTCACCCAGCACTGAGTGATTTTACCGAGCAATTTTTCACTTGTTCTGAGCTCTGTAACAGCCCCATTTGTGTCCTGCACCCATCAGCCCTGTTCCTGCAAGGAAACCTCCTCTTGCTGTAGCACGGGGTACATGGATAAAGTGCTTTCTCAGTTGCAATCAGCTTAATGGCTATTGCGTGGTGCCAGGCACCAGGACAGGGTAAAGGAGAGCACAGTAGGTGCTCAGAACATTGGTTTCTGGTGTCATCTGAAAGGTAGAGCCAGACCCACGCTAACCAAATTCCATGAGATACTTTTAATCCATCCAGGAAAACACAGGATAATTCCTGTAAATTAAAGTGTGCACTCTGTACACATGCTGAAATACAAAGTGGGAAGGGGGAAAAGAAAGAAAGCTTATTCCTTCTTTTTCATTGTTTCTTGTCCTGGCAGGAAGACTGGCTCTCTACAAGCAGCACAGCACAAAGGGCTCTCCACAGATCCAGGGCTTAGTATGTATTACACCACTTGGACCTCACCCATTTAAGGAGAAGGATTCACATTAAATTCCTAAACTGCACATCTATATTCCCTGAATTAACACAGGCTAAAATTTAGAGGCATCTCAGTAAGTAGCTCCTGCAAAACACCTCTCACTGTTGTCAGACCACTCCTGAGAAGCCCATGCATAGGGAAACCCTTTTTCATGATAAACACGGTGCCCTGTTGAAGGATCACAGAAGCAATTTAGTTTAGAAAAGCCCTCTGAGATCGAGTCCAACCTCTGACTGGTCACCACCTTGACATGCCACACACAGTCATTTCAGTACTGGGGACGTGGGCTCATGGTAGATAAATGGCCCTAGGAAATGCTGCAGGTACAAAAGGAGCTGATTTGGAAACCAGAGGAATTCAGCAAAGACACAGATGGGAACTGTCCCCTGAAAGGCTGGACACAGACAGTGCTTTCCCTCTGCAGCCCACACGGTGTGAGCTGGGCCCAAACACAGACCACAGCAAACCCCTAGGGGTGGCTAGGCTACACTGCCTAGACACATCCCTGGCATTCAGCCTCAGCTTCCCCAAAGAACCAAGCCCCAGGAAGCATGCAGTTAAGCTGCTCAAGGGCCCCAGCCATGTAGCACAACTCTGGGCACAATGCAGAGCTACCAATTAGTTAAAAGTCACTTAAAACCTAAACAAACTAAAACAATTCATGAGGACACAGTACTGCCTGTGGAAAAGAGTTGATTTGGGGCAGTGTTCACATGGACACAGGAATCGCCCAGGCTCCTGCCAGGAGCCTTGCAGCTCTCCCAACCCCTGGCACGCTGTTGGCTGGATGCTGAAAACGCAGCACACTCCCAGCACCAGGGATGCCCCAGGTCACAGCCTAGCCGGGCCATGCAGCTCACAGGAGCAGCAGCAGCATGAGGGATTTTATCCAAGCTGGCCAGTGCCACTTCCAGATCAGTGCAGACACCCAGCTCCACCACACCAACATGAACAGCATCAGCAAGTCAAAGGAGAACGCGGTCATTTGAAAACGTGAGTCTCCTTCAAAGCCTGAGGAGAAGCTGTGCACGCCCACATGCACACCTGGGATTTCTGGAGTGCCCATTCCACTGTGCTTTGCCTCTGGGCAGAACATTCTCAGGGCCAGAAGGGCTTTGCTGTAATAAAATTCACAAAATCTTTTTTATACCAGTCATTTCCCCTGCGCAGCATTCACAGCCAGAGCTCCCAGACACAAATCTGCACTCTCATCCATCTAAAATGAGTTTGTCTTTTGCTGCTCCCAAATCCACTACGGCTATGACCTGGTATTAAGATGTTTGGGCCAGGAAGAAAACAAATTAATTTTTTAATTTAAAAAACTGACATTAAAAGAGCTTCAGGTTCACTGAAAACCAAGCAACAAAGCAACGAGTGAGGTCTGAGGATGTGATGTCACTCTGGTCCTGTTCCTATCCCAACATAGCTGGTGTCACATTTTAGTCATGTCCTGTTACTACAGTTCATCCCTGGTGAAAGGTACCCGGGTCTCCTCCTCTGGTAGCCATTTTCCAACCCTCCAGAGAAATAAAGTTTCACTTGGCACTTAATGTTACCAAAAAGTAACAAAATTCACAATTTTTAAATTTCAAGCCAGGTTGGAGGCAGGAGTAAGCCCTCCCAACTTCTTAAATCAGCGGAAGAAGAGCAAGGCTGGAGCTGTGCTCCCTGTGATTTGCCCCGAGGCAGCAGGTCCTTTGCTCCCCCTCTGGTTTGTGCTCTCCAGCCTCTCCAGAGAAGCTACAGAGTGGCCAGAATGCGCAGGAACGAAACCACCACCACACAGAACGTCTGCCCCACGCCAAAAATGAGGGCCTCAAAGGGAATCATTTTTTTCCCTGCAGCTCTGTAAACTCCAGCAATGGCAGCACCTGTGGAGAGGGGGAAAAGCCGAGACGTGAACATGAGACAGCTGCTCTGCCACAGGGATGAAGGGGAAACCTCAGGATATGAGGCTGGGGCAGAGAACAGCAGGGTCTGAACCTCTCCCTGCACACCAACAGGCAAGAATGCTGGGCTGGGAATGTCTGACAAACCTCAGCCAGTAACCAGTGCGTGCTGGTGGCAATGGGTGAACTGGTGCTGAAACTCTGCTGAGGCTTCCAGCAGGTGTGGGGATTAGGGTGGTTTGGGACATACCTTTGTCACAAGATCCCCCACCCACAGCCTGCAAACATTATCCAGTTCTGGGCACTGACACCAAACCTCTGAGAGATTTTCCTCCAGGTGCTCAGAAATGTGAAAGCCCCCATGTCTGTGCACCCGATTGGGTATGTTTTGTATGCCCGATGCAGGGCTCGACACGGGGAACGGTCCAACTCTTTCAAACGTTAGGGGGAAATAAAGCCAGAACGTTAATCTCCATCCCAAGGAACACCGCTATTCCATGTGCTCCCGAAGGCAACCTCTGATCAAAACTAAGCCCCCCGGCCGGTACTGCCGGGCACTTGCCGTACTTGTGAGGGTGCCGGCGGTGATGGGTCCCACGATGCCCATCAGCAGGACGCTCACGGACATGAACCTGCCGTACTTGTGGTGCCGGAGCGTGAAGAGGGCAAGCAACGCTGCCGGGACGTGGAAGGCAAGGGAGGAGACGAGTGCCCACAGGAAGACGCCGTACCACATCTCTGCGGAGAGAAGGGCTGTGAGAGCGGCCCGGGGCCCGCGAGCCTCCAGCGGCCGCGGCGGGCGGGCCCCGTTCTGAGTAGGGAGGTACCTGGGAAAGTGGAGAGCGGGCTGGAGTAGGTGGTGGTGCCATTGCCCACGCGGGGCACGAGGCGAAGGCTGAGGATCTGCTGCAAGAGCCCCCCGCCACCGCCGCCCGCTTCGCCGCCCTCCATCCCCACACCCGCCCCGCCGCCGCCATCCGCCACCGCCTCTTCCGCCCGTCCCCTTCCGCCCGTCGCAACCAATGGGAAGCGTTGCAAGATGACAGACAGGGCTCGTCGCCAATCATCACTGGCCTCCGAGCCCCCGGGCCCCGCCCTGACCCCACGCTGCCATGGGAACGGCTGTGGGCCGCAAGGAGTGCTGGGAGCCCCCGGTGGAGCTGGCGGGACGCTCTGGTCCGCTTGGCGGACTCTCGTCGCTGCTCCCCGTGCGCGGCGCCGCCTCGGAGGCGCGGCTGTTCTTCCTGTCCGCCAGGGGGCGCCCGCGGGCGGCAGCGGCGCTCTGGGCGGCGGCGGGCGGAAGGTGCCTTGAGGCGGCGGGGCTGGGGCCGCACCATGTCGGGGTCGGAGTCGGAGCAGGAGCAGGAGGAGGAGCAGTACTCCTCGGCTGAGGATGACGACTATGTGCCCTCAGGTGAGTGGTGGCGGGCGGGAGCTGGCGGTCCCGGCGGTCCCGGCGCTCACTGTCTATTCCTGCAGGTGCGGAGTACAGCGAAGATGATGAGAGCGAGCTGGTGCGGGAGGAGGAGCTGGCGGACAGCCCGCGGCCGCCCCGCGGCAGGAGAAGCCCCCGCCACCCCGCCAGCAGGTACGGCCGCTGTGATCCGGCCCGTTGCCGCCGCTGCTGGGCTGCGGGGCGGAGGAACGGGAAACGCTGCTCTGCGTTCCGGTTTAGCAGCAGGAGCAGAGAACCTCGGCCCCGACAGACATCGTGCCTGAAAACCCTCCCCAGCAGGAGTTGTTTATATTAACCGTTTTCAGTGCAAAGCGTGCATATACAGGGTTTCTCACGTTGATATGAATACATACGTACTTTAGTTGAGGTTGGTTTCTATCTAGCCCAGGTTTTCCTCCCTCCCTCCTGGTTCCTGCATTATCCCAAAACCACAGGACCCTGAAATGGTTTGGGTTGGAAGGGACCTTAAAGACCACCTTGTTCCACTCTCCTGCCATGGGCAGGGACATCTCCCACTAGGCCAGGTCACTCAAGGCTCCATCCAACCTGGCCTTGAATAATTCCAGGAATGGGGCATCCGCAGCTTCCCTGGCCATCCTGTGCCAGTGTTTCAGCACATTATATACTCACAGAAATGCATGCAAAGGGGCCAGTTTACTTCCGGGGCACTGCCTACAGCAGTCTGGCTGTATTTTTTGAGCAGCATCATCTTTTAATAAAGTACATGCACTCCCAAGGTTAAGAGAGAATCTCCCAGATTGGATGTCTTAATAAAAACATGAAATATTGTGTTGCTTCACCCAAGTTTACAGTTCAGCTCTGGAATAGTGTTGTAGCAGCTCCATATACATTTTTTCTTCTTTTTTGGCATCTGCTTTCAGGAAGAGGAAGAAAGGTGGTCTCTTGCTAGAGCCAGATGAGAAAGAAGAAGAAAATGCCCAGCAGAATGGAGAGGAGCAGAAAGAGGAGGAAGTGGATAATGTAGAGCAAATAGAAAGAAGCAGAGAAGAAGAAGAAAAAAGGAAAGAGGATGCTCTTTGGGCCAGTTTCCTCAGTGATGTCGGACAGAAACCCAAAGCAGCAGCTGCCACACAAATCAAGAAGGTGATGGGGGCCTGGGCCTGCACCCAGGGAGTGTGGGAAGGGCCTGAAGGTTTGGAGCATGCAGCCTTTGTTCTGGCTGGTATGGGGTGTTGGACAGAGCTGGGAAGAGGCTGGGGTTGCCCCTGACCCCTCTGCTTTGTAAGACTCACATCCCCTGGTGCGCCAGACTGGAAGGCGCTGGTTTCTTTCCAAATGCGGAGGTGTTGCTGCTTTTGGAGCTGTTTGTCAGCATCTTGGAGTGTCCTATGCAGCACTGTTGGCTTCTCTTCCTAGTCCTGGATTCCTCTTTTGACACAGGAATGATGAGCTTTGATCTGAGGTGTGTTTGTGAACACAGCTCTCCCTGAGGCTTGTGCCTTTCCTGATGCTTAAGGAAGGAAAAAA
>WAAG01054302.1:36012-74254 GCA_013390105.1 Tichodroma muraria | reverse complement strand
AAAAGGGGAGGCTCTGTGTGTGTGTGAATGGGGAAACAAGAGGAACAGGAGAGGTCTGTGCTGTCATCTCTGTGCCTCCATCCTCGTGGAGGAGGTCTAGAAGGTGCTACATGTTGCATGTTTGTAGCAAGATTGAATCTGGCTTTCTTGTGTCCTTTGCACACTGAGAGCACCTTAGTGGGGCTTACAGAGTTTTTTCTGGAGAGAGAATTCTATGTATGGTAGCTATTTAAAAAGATTTGGTTCTCAGTAAAATCAAGTGCATGTGTTTCCCTGTCAAAACCTTTCATGCCTTAAGTGGTAGAAGGGGAGAACATACCACAAGTGAGCCTCTGTTGCTAGAATTATCAATTTGGGGGTTTTTAAATGGTCAGTCAGAATAAATGTTCAGTAACAGAAGGCTGGAGCTTACCTGGTGAGTACAGTTCTGACTGTGTGAAGCTTCTTTCTGTGGCTGTTGGAAGGTTGCAGAGCAAGTATAGTTTTGTAGTATTTGATTGCGACTTTTGGAAGAGGAGTCCTTTCCTCTTAACCTTCCTGCTTCTCCTTATTACTGACTGGGCAGCTGGGGTGGTTACTTGCAGAGTCAGAGGGAAGAAGGGAAGTGAACATTTTCTTCTGAGCAGTTCTACGTTTATGGGCAGGTTGCTAAAATGTGAGGTGTCTTTGAAAGTTCTTCCATTGCCTGGAATAATTCATGGAGATATACAGTTCCTCTGTTCTCTTTGTGAACTTCTTGGGCTTGCATTGCCTGCTTGAAGATCTCTGTGGTGTGTGGTTGATTTAAAGCAAGAATTTGGGGTTTGTTTTGGTAACTTACAGTGTCTGAGGTTTTTTATGTATCCTTTCAGCAGCTGTAGCTGTGACTGAGTGAATTAAGAGGCATTATTGACAAATTGCTTAATAAAGATTTCTCCTTCTCAAATAAAAGATGTTATTGACAAGTGGGGAGATCAACATTGCTTTTTCTGCTGATGAATTTTATTCTTCTCTGTTCTTGAGTAAAAACAAACATATTTTTGTGGAATTCACCTTGGCAGCTTTCCTACTTGGTGGTGCTTAGCTTGAGAGAACCAAATCTCCAGGCTTTTGCTTGCTTTCTGAACCACTGCAATGAATTCTTCTCCTTCCTTCATTTATTGCAATTTCACTTCTTCTAGTTTGTTTTGATCCTAGAGCTTCGATGATAGCCTTGAACCAAAAAGGGGAATTTCATTTTGGTGGAATGAAATATATTTATTTCCTTTATCTTGTCTGTGGGTGACTTGCTTTTACCACCAGTCTAAATTGCAGTGCTGCCCAAGGTCTGTGTTGGGCCTCGGCCCCTTGGAATAATAATTTGGCTGGATTCCACAAATGCATTATTTTGCTTTCTGCTTCATGTATTTTGTAGGCTGAAGAAGAGAACAGTGGGAATAAGCCTCAGGAGAAGCCAAAAGATTCAGGAAAAGTCACAATCACCAAAACGTTTGATTTTGCTGGTGAGGAAATCAAGTAAGTCAGCAGATGTGGCATGTTCATTGTGGGCCCAGTGCAAACTGGGTGCTGTGGTGCTGGGGGCAGGCTGGAGCTGGGCTCTGAGGCACAGTGGGGTCTTCTCTTTCCTTTACACTGTTTTTTTCTTTTATTGTGAGCACATACAGATCTCAGGGAAAATGAGGACAAGATTTTCCTGCATGAGAGCTGCAGAGTATCCTTATATGCAACTTTACTCAATTTCAAAACATTCTTAAATGTAATTCAAATTCACATAGACTTCCCCATCTGACCAGTGTTTATAATGGCTGGCAGAGCTCCGTGGTGGCACTGTCACTGGGAAGGTTGAGACAAGGAAGGGAGCACATGTGTTCCCACAGGGATGAGGGTAACATGTTTTGTTCCTTCAGCCTAGTCTGGCTTCCGTGGTGTGGACAAGATATTGGCTGGCACTTTCCAAGGTGATGTTCACAATCCACAGCAAAGATTTGCAGGCAGTAAGAGGTGTTTTGCTGAGCAGACTAACAGCTGAGTGCTTTTGCCTCTGAAACAGCTGCAGCAAAGGGGATGGGCTGGGTTAAATCATGCTTTAGGCTGAGTTTGGCTTACAAGAGGCTTCTCAGACTGTGCTGCAAGAAGGGCCAGGTCTTTTATAAATGTGTAAGACCAGAGCTGAGGGGCCTGGATGAACCCACTTGAAATCTGACTGCCCTGTGAACTGCTGGTTCTTATCATGGGGGATTTTATTTATATGTAGCAGTAAACCTGGTTTTGTCAGACTAACTTGGCCTGTTTCGTGTGACAGCAGAGGGCAGCAGTTCCCAGCAGTAGCACTCGCCCTGCCTACTGGGGCTTCTGCTGCTCTTGCTTTTCATGTTAGCACTCCTGCCTGAGCTGTTTGAAAAATCTAAGGAGAGCTGTGAGCCACAGAAGGGACTTTGCTACTTCCCTGGGCAAGCCAGACCATAGGAATACCCCTCGTTCACAGATGAACTTCATTCACTTTGTTTGCTGTCCTTTGAAACGTTGGTTGCCTTAGGTGAGCAGAAGTTGTTCAGGGCTTCTAAGGTACTGATTTTATGCTTTTGACACCATTATCTTATCTGTAGTTTCTTTAGAACTGTAACTAAGAAAAAGACATCTTTTCCTGCACCAGTTGCTTTTCTAGTGTCCTTTGTACTGCTCAGTGCTTACTGTTTCCCTTGGGAAACTGCAGAGGAATCACTAGAAATTTCTACTAGTTGTTGATGAAATAGGCAGTAGCTGGAGCCTGGGTGACAATGAGATTGTAATTCTGAAAACACCAAGGCTAATGTATGTTTTGTTTACAGCAGTTATTATATCAATTGGTTACAGAACCAGCAACAGAAGGTTTGCAGTGAGGTCTGGAGCACTGTTTTCTGCTGGTACCAGAGTTACAACAAAGTTATGTTCTTGAGCTCTTTGATAACAAAAAAATCCTTCAACATTTTTTGCCCCCTTGATTTTTGTGATATGCAAAGCAGTTTCTTTTATGTTGTTTGCTACATCTTGCATCTTTAAATGGGTTACACTGTTAGCTGTGGGTAGGGTAGAAGGTGTACCTGCTGCTCACAGCTGCCTGGTACTTTCCCCTAATGGCAGTAGGTGAGGCCCAGAGGACTGCTCTTTCTTCAGAATAGCAGGAGGTTGTCTTTGCACCACCCCAACGTCTGCAAATGTTCTGAATACCAAACACTGACTTCCTTGCCTAGGGAAGCAGCTGGCAAATCGTTGCTTATAAAAGGCCACCACATGGTAGTTGTGTGTGTGTGCATTTCTGGACTGAAGGAACTGAAATGAGAGCTGTCTCTGTTGCTTGCCTTTCTAAATGGTTTGAGGCTACTGTTGAGTGTTGCTCTTTTGAAAGCTTGAGAATTTAGATCAGTATTTAAGCAGTGAAAGATTCAGGGCACAAATTTTCACAGTCTGCTCACTGAAGCTCTTAACAGATCATTTAGCCCTGATCTCCTGTTGCAGAACAATTTGTTTTCTTCTGTAAGAAGATGGTATGATTTTTCATACTGATTGGAGTAGCAGAAGTGGCTTGAAAGCAATCTCCAGCTACAGGGCTATACTAGAATAGTAAAGGGGCTTTCTGTTGTCAACTCCCCTGTAGGTTTTTGCTGCACTTGTCTTTTTTGATGAGCCCATGCATGTATCAGTTCCTAGTGCTGAACTTTAGCTTTGGCGTGCTAAGAATTAACAATTACCAAATAAAGATTTTAATTTAGTGGCTTTTAATTTTAGAAAATATATTCTATAATTTTGCTTTGTAAAACTGAAGCTGTTGAAGCCTGGAACTAGAAACAATCTTAAACTGATTGCAGTGCTTTCCAGTTGTGACTTTTTTGTCTGCTTTTCCTGCCTCCCTCTTGTTAAATAGATTAGGAGCAGCAGATGACTGTCACCCAAATGGCAGTAATTGTGGGCAGCAAGAGCAATTTGAAAAGGCAGTTCAGCATTTAAATGGAAGTTCAAACCATTTCTCCCTGGCAGAAGAGATTGAAGCTCCTTTGAAGCCTCTGGTTTATGAACTTGCCTCACAATGCAGGACGTGTGTTTGCATTAATAGGGAATTGCATCCCTAGTGCCAGGGTTTAACTGTCATGATTTGTAATTGCTTGTTTTCTCTTTGACACTCCAAAAGGATTTGGTCCTTGGCTTTCTTTAAACCTCTGTTGTGCTCAGTGCATCAAAATGGTTCTTCTGTGCTCTTTCCATGAAAGTGAACTTTGTGTCCAGCTGGGACTGCAGCAGAGTGGAGCTCACATACATGGAGCTGGTCCAGCCCCATGGTGTCAGTGTGACAGCATGTGAGGAAAGAGCAGAGGCAGGTTATTGATTGCTGTCAAGAATAGATTTTACTTTGAAACATCTTCTGTACCTTAATTTGGCTTGTGGAAGGCAAAACTAAGTTAAAAGGAGTAATGGCTTGGGTGCTAATTCAGGAATGGGAGGCCTGTGTTCAGCACACTGCTTCATTCATACGGTGCAGATTCCAACTAAAGGACTCCAGACTAGAAGCTTTGTATTTCTTGCACGTGGTTTGTTCATGTGGTTTAAAGCCAGAGCTTTACACAGGTTATTCTTGTGGTGGGAATGCTTTCCTGGTACTGCAGAGTTGCTGTGCTGTACTGATGGTGCTGTGTTGTGCTGGCAGAGCTGTGGCTTGTGCTGCTTCAGTGACTCGGCTGCTTCCCCATGTGCATGAACCAAGCAGCCAAAGCAAAGCCGTAGCAGGACTCCACTCTCCATCTGTCGATGGGGAGAGCCCTGCTCTTTTCCAGAAATCTGGCAAGGTCTTCCTGTCACGGCTCCTTTTATTTTCACGGCTCCTTTTACTTTCTCACAAGGATGGGAGGGGTCCACAGTGAGCTGGTGCATTGCATGGGCCAAATCAAAGTAGGAAGGGACAGTGCCAAACAAGCAGTGTCACGCTCAGTGTGACATGCTGCTGGATATAAGGAATACTTGAAGTTTATATAGTTCTGTAGAAAGAGGTGGGCAAACTCATGTCAAAACAGTGTGTTGAGCTGTTCTGTGGGAGACATGAACTCCAATCTCTGGATAAGAGCTCCCTGTTGTTGGCTTGTGTAGGAGACCACATTTTTGACTTAGAATGGCCCCTGGGTTGCTGCTGTAGAACTGCTTTTACTTGTGTGACCACTGTGCTCTGAGGAAACAAGCTGTGCTGGTACATGTGCTGAACAGAGTTGAGTGGCATCTGGGTTAGGGAACATGATGGTTCACAGTGCAGCTATTACATCTTAAAATTGCTAAAAAAGTATCTAAGGTATCTGATTTATAACCAAGTAGTTATAAGCTTAAATTATTGTAGTAATTACTGAGGTTTTTACTGGCTGAATTTGATAGTTCATCTGCCACAGGTGAAGTATGGGTTGAAAAAGAACCTGATTTTCATCTGTTACTGTTTGTAAGTGCTTATCATCTACATTGTGCCTGGACAAAACCTCATTGCTCATTCTGTGTTGTTGCTTCACAGGTTTTTGGCTTACATCAAGGATTCAAGAAAGATTATTCAGAGGAGATTGTTTTCAAGTTGAAATTTAAGGACCTTAAACTGGACCTTAAGTTGAGGGGTTTAGTGGTGAAGTTCATGACTTTTTGAGCAGAAGAAGCAAAGGTGAAGGGAGGTGGGTGAGAGCAGGTTCTTGTCAGGAGGCTTGCCTGTGCTAATGAAAGCCCTTTCTTGGCCAGTACCCCAAGTCTCTGTACAAGAATGCCATTGACAACAGGAACTGCAGGCAGAGCTACAGACCGTGGGTGGAGTTTTTTTTTGGTGTCCTATGAAGTCATTGATGTTTAACTTAGGCCTGATTGGGTGAGATGGTGAGGCCTGAACCCAATCTGAGGTGTTGTCCAGGCTGCTGAGCTCTTCACCTTGGTGAGCTCCTCAGTAGAGTTGTGCAGAGCTGGTGAAGGACTGATTTATTCCTTTGCAGCAAGAAGTGCTGACCTCAGAGTGGAGGTGAGGTTGTAATTCAGTTCTCTGCAGCTGTACAGTACTGCTGCTTTGGGATTTCTTTATGCTGCCTCTCCTTACTGAAATATTGATTTTCTGTTACTAATTTTAGCTCACCTGTGTGCTTGTTGGATGGACAGCTGTGTCCTAGACTGCTCACTGTTTTAACTCTGGATCTCCTGTTCTCTTCCAGAGCTTCAGCCACTTGATCCCAGACCCTTTTTAGGAGATAGCACGTCAAAAGGGCTACAGGAGAAGCAGATGAGACACCTGAGAAAAGCCTGAGCTTTCCACAGTCCTTGCTCAGGTTCTGATTCCTTATCAGTGGCTGTGATGTTCTCTCTGATCCTTACACAACTTCTAAGACCAACCAGATGTGACAAAGTTGGCAAACAAGGGGTGTGTTAGCCAAGGAGTTTGGGAGACTGTCACGTATTTTGTGGCTTTGCTTTGAAGACAGTTAAGGTAGCTGTCTGAGCAGTAGCAGCTGCTTCTGCTTTTTCCTGGAAAGCAAGAAGAGTGGAAGGAAAATCCTGATGCTGATGATGTATTTCAAGAGGAATGGGTAAAAAGAGCAGGGAATTGACTCCCACAAGTCTCAAGATGTAGAGCTGGCACAGAGAGTAATTTTTAAAATGTGTAATTGTCCATCTGTGTTCTTGCTCTGTGGTCTCAGCATGGCCCAGTCAGACCTGTCAGGCTAACAAGCAGTGAGAGAGCATGTGACACCATTAACCCTCTCATTACCTTGTGATGCTTTTCAGGGATCTCAGTGAATGAATCAATGCCACTGGTTGGCAGCACGCTCACAATTCTTGCTGGATGTGAATCTTGGTCATTTGTTTTGTGCTCATGGGGTTTTGAGCAATGCTGAGTGAAGCACAGTAGCTTTTAAAATCAGGAGAAAGATCAGGAGTTTGAGTTGGCATCTCTTGTTGTAGGTGATGTGGTGCATATTAGATCAAGGTTGATGTGCTTGACATTTTCCATATGTGCTTTTTTGAAAAAGCTTTTGCTGAATTGTTTTTAGCTGTGAGTGAGAAGGCAGGTGAGCTTTACCACAATGTGTATTTTGAAACCTGATATTTGGAAAGCCCTGCCTTTTTTCCAGGTGGATAGCAAGTGCTATGCAGCTTCCACCAGATGAGGTGATTGAGTGTTGTCAGGCTAGATATGGAAGACAATGAACTGAACTAATAGGAGCAGAGGAAGAAACCACTCATATTTTGATGTGCTTTTTGCAATGGCTTTGGTTGCAGTAGCAAGGAATTGTTAGAAAAAGTAAGACAAATGGATTTCAGTGGCCCTTTGAAAAGCCACTCCTTTAGGACTTCTGTTTTGTGTTGCTGACTGGTGGTGCCAGATATCAGTAGGGTTTTATCCTCAGGCTTCCTTGGCTAAGGTGTTCTGGGCAGATGTGTTCTAGCCACTTTCTGGTGATGTACTACTTTCTGAAGGATGCTTGCATGGCGCAAAAACACTTAAGATTTTCCCAGAAATTTAATCTGAACAGTATAAGCATGGGGATGATGCTGTGGGACCGTAAGACAAATCAAACTGTCCGGTATTACATGGAATATGAATGTGACCACTGTTTGGAGGTGGCAGACTAAAAAGTGGGTGTTTGCTTTTCTACCACCAAGCACCAAAATGCTGATCTTGGATTAATGGAGTGTAGGCAGCAGCCTGTTTCTGCCCTTATACTGTTGTTTTTCTTAGAGGTCAAAGCATGCCTCAGCTATGCACAGTTTATATTGGCTTTTTCCAATTTAAAAAACAACTATTGATTTTTTAATTTTTTTTTTTTTGGGAGCCAGTAAGTGTAAATACGTTGCCTTTCAAGAATGACTGGGTCTCGGGGGCCTGTTTTGATAACCTTTCCTCTGTGTGCATCCATTCCCTGATGCTTCATAATTTCCCTGGGGAATACTCACATTGTGCCCTGCCGATTGGCACGACACGACAGTGGCCCAGCAGTGAGGTCAGTAAGCGTGAGCAGGAGCTGTGCTGTGTGCTGGTTCACTTGTGAGCCATTTGCCTTTCTCAGAGGCAGCTGCAGAAACTGTGACTTCATAAACATCAAACCTAGCCAGGACTCTAAGCCAGACCACTTGCTTCTAAAATAAATCACGTTATGGTTTGCTTAATGTGCTTGGAAAAGGGGAATGGGCTAATGAACAGTCTAGTCAGGGTTTTTTCATTAGTAGATGTGCAGATGAGGTTCTGCTCACAGGGGCTGTGACTTGCAAAGTGTTACATAATAGCCCTACATTCACCAACATGCTGACCCCCGTTGTCTTCCTTTATCTCAGCATGCTTTTGAAACTCCCAAAGTGACTGAGCAGATGCCCACCTGAAAGTCATCTTTGGCTTCTAATGTGGCTTGCTGCTTTCAAGGAAATAATTTATGTGTGCTGGTTTCATTTGTGGGGTTTTGCTGGTAATCGGTGTGATGAAAAAGAAGGCTCAGCTGGGATCTCTAGAGGTAGGAGGAGTCTCAACGCCACTCAAAAATGATGGATTGACCTCCAGATTAACTTGGGCACTTCTAGGTTTTTCAAACCTGGGGTGTCTGGGTGCTGCATTGGCTTTGGGAGCTGGATGACAAACTGCATTGTCTCACCTTCAGGTTCTTCCATGTGTGTTCTGCCTGTGTTCTGTGGAAGTCAGTGTGGAAATACTTCAAGAAAAATCATACCCTTCCCCAGCAGAAGATACTGTTTCTTTTTCTGGCTCTCAGGTAGTTTCCTGGCTTTTAAAAATCTGAAAACAGAAGATGCTTAGTGACCTGTTCAGGTCTCACAGGAGCTCTTCTGCTATTAGTAAGGAGATCTTTGGTCCCTCTCTTCATGCCTTCATCTCAGGGGCCTCAGATCCAGTCCCAGCATTTTTGCTGCTTGGCCTGTTTCCCTTGTTTCCAAGCTGCTGCTCATTCCTGACAGCTCCAGGCTCAGAAAAGGGCTTTTGATGTCTGGTGAGATGCTGGCAAAGCCTGCTTTGCAGGCATTGGGCCTGGGGTTTCCCCTGCTGGAAATGCAGCTTGCAAGATGCATTATTTTTTTTCTGTAACTAAGAGATGGTAAAGCAAGAGGATTTCTGTGTTAGCCTGAAGGGGAGGCAGAGTATCTCATTAACACATTACAAACCGAGCCAAGCTTAGTCTGGCCTTTCCCCTGTGGGGATGCTTGTGCTTTTGTAGTGTGTGCTGGCTCCTGTTATGATCTGTGTAACCTTTGTGTCTAGTGTTCATAGCTCTAAGTGAATTTGGAACCCATGGCTCTTAATACCTATGGTACTCCTGTCCTTCAGCCGGAGAGGCATCCATGACACGAGCACTGTGCTGCTTTGGGACAGTTGGAGGGTTGCAGGGATCTGCCTGGCTTTTAGTGTATTTGCAGGTGATGGTTAACAGGGTCAGGGTACTATCACACTCACACATGCAGAAGCTTATCTGTTCTCCTGAATTACTCAGAGGTGTGTTCCATAATGTAGATTTAATCCTTTTGAGAGGTACAAATTAAGACACAGGGGTTCCTCAAATATTAACATGCTAATGTGTGGTGGGATTTTGAGGCAGTGCAATGGAGCTGGCCAAGGGAAGCAAGAAGAGACCTGGTACTTGGAGGTGCTTAAAACTGGGGCAAATAAAGCTCCGGTCAACGAGATGAAGGCTTGTGCCCTGGCTGTGGATCAGCTTCTCCAGAGAGCCATGTTTGGCGTGCTCTACCTATTGCAAGCCCCAGTGGGAGCTTGATAACTGGGGTGCAACGACCCTCTTTTAGGGAGGCCTTTATAGGGAGCCTCTTGCAGAAGCTGCAAGCAGAAGTCCAAAAGGGGCCTGACAGTTTGGTCAGCATTTCAGGAGGCACTACTGTCCATCTACCGATGTTTTCTTTGCACCTGTCACGGAGCCTTTGTCATACAGGAGATGACGGAAAATCGGTTGTTTCTTTCAAGGCTTACAAGGTTATGCATTATTGATGTTAAAATACCATTCACCTTTGCTTGTTTTCAGGTGAGTTGGTTTGAGGTGCAGCCTGGGCTGCCTGCTTGGATAGCAGCACACACCTGCTGTGAGGAGCAGCACCAGGCAAGCAGCTTGGCCCTTGCCTGACTGCGGGAGAGCTCTCATCCCATTTATTTCTTTTTAGAAACCAGCCAGCAGCTTCTGTCTAGAAAACAGCCAGCTTCTTCTGCCTATCTAGTCAGCCTACAAAATTATCAGTTATTCCAGCTTGTCTTGTCTGTGTTGCTTAAGGGAATAAGCTGAGTTTCCCAGGGTACAGCTTCTCCCACCTGGTTTGAAGAGGAATGCTTTTTTTTTTTCTGAAACGGGGAAAACTAATGTTTTACTTTGAAATTAGAAAAGTGATGGGGACGTACTAGTTTTAGCTCTGTCTGCTCTACAGCAGGTAATTCAATATGAAATACATACATATGCAGTGTGCAGGCAGATGTGGTTTGGAGGTTCACTTGTGTGGGGACTTAATTCCCTCCTGGAAAGTGCTGAACCTGTGCACTCCAGCATTTTCAGGACCTTGCAAGCTGGAGGATCTGCCTGTCGTGCAGTGCATCTCTCTGTGGAAGGCACTTGGGAATTGCAGCTCAAGCACAAAAGTCCACCAAAAAAATATTCAGAAAAATTATTCCTTAGCTCAAAAGGGATTAATTTTTTTAAGAATCCCCTATAGATGAGTATTACTTTCTCCTTAAGTGATCATTCCAGAAGGCTGGAGGACTATTTATTGAGACTAAACACAGATGGGGAATATTGAAAAAGGGTAATTAGCCTCATTTTTGTCCCCCTTGGTCTGTGATTCCCCAGAGCTAAAACCATTAAGATAGTGTGGAAAGTTTTATAACTGTGTCAGGTCTAAACTGGGGCAGATTTCCCAAGCGAAGAGTGCGTCCTGAGTACGAGTGGCAAAGAGCTGGCATTTTCCACAGCTGCCACTCTTGTTCTCCCATTCTCAGCAGGAAGGTCGGGGAGAGGGTAACTTTGTGCTGCTGTGAGTAAAGATTTTAACTGCCTTCTCTGCTCTAAGTCCCCTTATACTTAAATACCACCATGTGCTTTCTCAGCCTGATATGCACCAGGTGTTCTGGTTAGGAGAATGTAGCTGTGTTGAGCCACCTGGGGGTAAATTGGAGGAATTTTGGCACTTGGGATGCATAAGGTTACTATTACACAGCAGACTACAGATAATTAGCCTGCAAGCCTTCTTGATGTGCCTGTTTGTCTTTGCCAGCTTGCTCTTGTCCTGCCTCCATTTCCCCTCTTTGCAAGGATGCAGCTCTGCCGGCACACTTCTCCAAGGGCTTGCAGGGCACCTTTCTGCTCTCTGCTGAGCTGGGCACTTTGCTGGCACACTGCAGCCTTGGCATCCCTTACGCAAGTTCTGTTTCTGGCCAGCAGGACGGGATTAAGCTGTGCTGGAGTGGAGGCATCTGAGCACCACGATGGGGCAAGTCCTGGGCTGTGGGTGTTGTGTTGTGCCATGGTGTGATGGACTGGGGACCCTCCTCCCTGGTAGCTCTACACCTGGTGTAAGACCAGGGTGCAGCAGACAAGATGGTTTATTAGACTCACTCTGCCACTGAACTAAAGCATGAAAATTTGGGTTTAATCCCCTTCTGCAGATTAGCTGAAGCTGTCAGCGTAATGCTCATTCCAGCGTGTATTCTTCCTTCTTTGTAGCAATTTATTTGCCTAAGGGCACTGCTGGGAGCAGATCAACCACTTGCTCTTAAATTAATCTGCTACATTTTGGTACTTCAAGTGCTCTGTGGAACCCCTTCTGGGACAGCCTTGACAGCAGGTGTTGTCTTCATGTGGTTTGTGCCCAGTGTATGTAATCTGGGGCCTTTCCCATGCATTTAGGTTGCAGCATATCAGCTGGTAACTGTGAAAGGGAGGGTGGTAAGTTCTTCAGTGGAAGCTGGAACTAACATACCCACCACTGGGCCCCAAACCAGCAGGCTGGGTGGGTATGGCTATATCTAAATGTTTGGCTACCACTTTGAACTTCGTTCAGGGATGAAGGGTCTTAAGAAGGACATCTGTAAGTATTTGAGGCACTCAGTGTTCCAGCTTCTGGCATGTTTTCCTTATAGTAACTTCTAAATATGGAAGACATTTCTATCTTACAGTTGCACAACACCTTGTACAGTAGCATCGTGTGTACTACCAGGCTCCGGCATGGTCCGAAAAATTAAAAACTGATCTGTGTTTTGGAAGTCTTATTATGCAGTTTAATAGCATAGCAGTGTAATGAAATCTTTGTGGCAAAGTGATGAGAGTGAGTGGTTTTGTGTGTGAATTACAAGGGCTGCAAGTGGGCGAGACACTAGCTACTTGTTTTATTGCTGACAATATACTTATTTTCATGTTTATTCCTGGATTACAATGTGTGAATAGCATCCCAGTAAACAGTCAGGCAAATAGTTATTTATCAAGTATTTAAAAGTGAAAGGTCTTGTAATTTTCCTTAGTAATGACTGTGATTTCTTCCAGCTGGATTAATGACTCCCATTTCTCTCCATGAAGAGCAAGAATTGTTTTGGCTTCTACATGGAGGGAGTTATTGTCTCCCATAATAATACAGACCAGAGGATTTCTTTTTTCTTCATGGCCTGGGATCTGGGAAAGATTGAAATGTGCATAACCTGAATTAATACCTTGTAAAGGTCTTTAATACTCTTCTGTCGTTCCTGTTGGAGTGGTGCAGAAGTTGCTGCTGGCATCAGCCCAGCACCAGCCTGCCTCAGAGCAGCTTTTGTTTCAGTTTATGAGGCAGTAAGTGGGTCTTGTGATGAAATTGCCTTGAAAGGTCACTTTTAATTACATTTCTGTCGCATTCCTCTGTCCCCAGCTGGGCAGTCCTGGTGGAACAGGTTGCTTGCAGCTTTGCAGCTGAATTTCTGCAGCGGACAACTCCAAAAATATGTTAAGAGCAGTTGCTAGCAGACCAAAGGGAGCGAAGAAAATGGAACTAACTGTTGTATTTTGTGCTCAGCCATTGTTACTGGTACCCTGAGGTGGAGGAGGGTGTGAGAATCGAAGCATAACTAAATGCTACCCTTGGTAGCAACCTGTCTTGTACCCCTGGATAGCTGAGTGTCTGGCATTGGAGGCCTGTGCCAGAGTCTCCCTGTGCACATGATTCTCACCCCTCTGGGACTGGGCATCGTCCTGTTCCGAGAGCCGTGGCTTGTAGTGCTGATCCCACCAGGAGTGTGCTAACTCTGTTGGAGTGCAAATCCCTAAAGATATTGTTCATTTTAGCCTTGTGCCTTTCTTTTCCTCAGCTGGTAGAGGAGACATCAGTTAGTTCTGTCTCTGGGCTGGAGAAGGCTGAAGATACACAGGAGACAGGAGATTAAGGCCAAGGGCCCAGTGCTGAGATCTCAGCTCTGCCACTGGCTTTGAAGATTTGCTCGCTGTTCTGTGTGTCCAGATCCTGTAAGCTACTTAATTGCCAGATCCCTGTAGGTTTGTGGGAGCTGAGCTGTGCACAGAAGAACCTCTTAGCAGAGCCATGCTTTGCTTCCATGTGGGAAGGCGTGCTTTCAGTGACCTCTGCCTCCTTTCCCAACCCCTGCCTCCTCTTGGTCCTACACTCTTCAAGGCCGAGAAACATGCAGAGTTCAGCAGCTGGGATTCTACCCAGGAGCAGGTCCCATGGCTGTATTGAGACCAATCTAGAGTTTGGGTTTTTCCCCAGGGCACGTGGTTGCTATGGAACCTTTTGGATTCTCTCTGTGGCTCAAGTGCTTCTTGCCTGGTGGGGGTGCACCCTGATGGCACTGCAGTGCAGGGGGTAACAGGAGGAGAGGGACCCTGCCAGGAGCCATCACCGCAGAGTGCACAAGAGAGAGGGTGCTGCTTCTCAACTTGGCAGAGGTCAGAGCTGGCTGCATTTGAATGCAGTTTGGATGCTGCATTTGAAAATAAACAGGCTGTGTGATTGCATTGATCTGAACTCAGCCTCATGGTTGGGGGGAATTCTGTCTTATTGCTGCATGAAGACGCCAAGTTTATCCTGTCAAATGAAATCCATGGATGTAGGGTAACCTTTGGTGTATGACTGCTGCATGATGTGACCACTGTTGCCAGGGGCTGTGACTGAATGGTGCGTTTGGGGTGTTCTAAATTGTGATGATGCTGTAGCAAGGGTTTTTTTTCCTTCCTGAACTGCTTTTCTCCTTTTCCTACCTCTTCCCTTACCAGTCTGATCAGCAAACACTTCTAAATATTCATAGTGTGGGATTTGTCTCTGTCCCCATGACTGCCATGGTTTGAAAGGCATGTGACAATGCGGGGGAAATGGGGTTGATCTCCTCCTGCACTGACAGAACAAGGCTGAGCAGTTGTACAGCACAGACATTTATTCTTGTACCTTTTCCACTGCATTTGCAGTCTTGGAGAAGGAGGAAGGAAGTTTCAGATGCTGGTTCCCTGTCAGGATGGAGACATGGATGCACTAGTTGTGTGCAAGTGAGATTTCAGGAGATCAGTGCCTCCAGGGTTAACAGATAACTCCGTGTCACCTTCCTTGATGCCAGCCCAGCAGAAACCTATCTGGGGCTGCTGCTCCTGGGGTTTCTCCATGACTATTAGCCAGTTCTTTCATTGAGGTTTTGGGGTCAGGTTGGTGGGTAGGAAGTAAGCAGTGATTAGCCTGACTTGTAGCCAGGGGAGAGCCCATGGCTTTCAGCCTCTCATCAGCATATGGTCTAGACCAGGGATGAGCCTGCACATCCTTGCTGGAGCAGATGCAGCCAGAGGCCCAGGCTGTAGGAGGGTGAGATGGAGGATTGTTTCTTCTGTGCTGACTGAGCTGTGGGTCAGGCTGCCTCTGTGCCTGTAGAGCTGCAGGGCCCTGGAGAGGCTCACAGGCTTGTGCTCCATGGGAACAAAATTGTTAGCTTGGCAAATCAGGGCAACCTCATTAAGAGCTACTGAGAGCGTGAAAAGCATGTTGCTGGAGGCAGGTCATGGTAAATGAGGGGGCTAAACTAGCTGGGGTTTTCTAACAATTAATTATTGAGTGGTTTTCTAGAGATTCTTTCTCATGTTTATAATTCATTCCCTGCTGTAGATGCCATATTGATTTATAATTTTTTGAAGTTCAATATTTTGCACCCTCGGGGCTTCAAACAAAAATTAACTAGAAAATGAGAGTAGATTTGTACATTCTGCCTTGTCAGACCTTTCTCTCCTGTTGCCCATTCCCAGAGCCAGTTTCCATGCTCTGGTTTGGGCTGCAGATATTGCCAAGACTGTGTCCCATGGGCTGTGAGACGTGGGTGGCAGAAGAGCTGCCTCACTGACCAACAGATGAGAAAATCAAGAGCCCAATTAAGAGCCTGGAATTGCCCCCAGTGACCTGAGGAGAGCATTTAGTAGCTGCTAGTGAGATGAGCCTGTTTGAATGAATAAGCATTCCAGTTTGTTGGAAGGAAAAAAAATCCCCTCCTCCTCCAGCTCTAATTAGCTACTCTTTTCTGCCATGAATGTAGAGGGTTTGTCACTGGAATAAAATCTTAACAAGATATGTGTTCTTCAGCTTGCAGCTGATGAAGATGATCTCTGTGCAGGGGATGTTCAAACTCTTGTACCTGTTTTCTGTGTTTCCTTGATGGATCTTTGATTTTACTGTCGAGTACAGCTCTTCCTTACCCTCTGTTTTTTCTCTTTTCCTCCAACAGGGTGACTAAAGAAGTGGACTCAAACTCAAAAGAAGCTAAATCTTTCCTGAAGCAGCAAGAGAAACTGCAGTCAGCAGCTCCAGCTTCCTTGCCAACAGTTTCGGGGTGAGTATGGGATTTTCCTGCCCAGGTGTGAGCCCTTAGTGAGAAAGATGGCACTCAAGCCAGTAGTGCAGACTCTGCAGTATTTAATGGGTGTTTGTTTTCTGCAGGATTTCAGTGGGAGCAAGACTAGGCCTGGAAGGTGTGATGATTTGGGCTGGAGGGAAGTGGGGGAGGCAGCCCATGAGTTCCAGTGACTCACTTCATAGGTTCAGGCTCAAATATTTTAATCCTCTTGAATCATTCATCCTAGTAAGGAAATAGTGGTTTGACTGTCTCAAGCAGCCTTATGAAACTGCAGGTAGCCAAGGAACATGCCTGGGATTGCCTGCAGTTCCTTTGACAGGGGTTTCTCAGGACTATAAAAAGCCATGTCAGGCTGGGCTGTGGCTTCTTAGAGATTTTGGGTGAGCATTTAGATGAGAGATGTTTTTGCCTCTTTGATGTTCTCTAATATCATTTTGATGTGGATTTGTCACTTTTCTGTTCAAGCACTAACACCTAATTCTGAGATTATCATAATGCTTGTCAAAGATACAAGAAGGTCAGGTCCCCTGTGCATCTGACATGCCAGTCTGGTTCTTGATGAGCTTGGGAGATCACCAGCTTCTTAGGAATAGAGGAGATGCTTCTGTGTTCCAGTGATGATTTTCATTTAAGTCAGTTGTTTGCATTTATATTTGAAAGGCATAAGCTGCATATGATTTGATCACACAGAAACAATACCCATCAAATAAATACATTGTCTTTCCCATCTGCTTAGAGCAATTCTCCAGTGTGAGTTAAGGCTGCCTTTCCCTGAGATGCTGTTATTCAGTTGCTGCAGCTGGATTGTCACTCATTTTTCCAGCTAAGTGTTGCATAGCTTGTACTTAGCTCAGGGTAGTGAAAGCATAATGTGTGTGTGCACATGACCCTTGACAGCTGCTGTTCTCTGAGTTGAATGAAGGCAAAGATGAGCATAGTCTTCATGCTCTTGTTCACACTGCACAAGGGTTCGTCCCTGCAGAGCTCATTAATTGTAACCTAAGTGTTGTGTACAGGGTTTTGTGCTGGAAAACTTGCCTTTGGTTGGTCTGGCATTCTTTGTGCAGTTTTGGTGGCCAAATTTTGTTCGGGTGGCAGCTGAAGCTGAGGCAGCTCTGCACAGTGCACACTGCTGGTGGTCCCATGTCTTCAAACCTGCCTTCCAGTTTCCCCAGCAATTGCCCTGCTGCTCTGAGTGCAGAGTTTGGCAGCTCACTGGGAAAGCTCCAGGGGCTGTTCACCTTCCAGTTCAGCAGAGATCCATGTTTCCTCCCGTGTCTTAAAGGCCCAGTGGAGAAGCTGGGTGGCCAGTGGGCCTGTGCAGCCTGGTTATTACCAAGGGACATGGTTGCTTTTGCTGGAGCTTGGATTGCTCAGGAGTAACAGCTGAGTTTGAGTTAATGTTGCAGATACCTGGAGAATTCACATCAAATATGGAAAAAAGTGGACTAAAAATCAATATAAGAAATAATGAGTTCAAGGACTTCTTTAACTTTCCTTCAGTGTGATTTTTTTGGAAGCAGCTTAATTAGGTCATTGTTCAACTTGCTGATGTGTGATGTCCTACTGACAGTTGCTTGCCCAGAGCATGAGGTGACCTGGCTGTGGAGAAGGATGGGGAAAAATATCCTGGGCTTGTGTCTTGCCTTTCTTCAGAGCATCAAACCCTGATGCAGCACAGCCCCAAATGCTTTCCCTTTCACAACCTCCTGGCTTTGTGCAGGGATCCTACGGCAGAGGAACAGCAGTGGTGTTTGCATCAATGTGTGGAGCAGCCCAGCTCTCTTAAGGTTTTAGCAGGAGGCTCTCTAAGGCAATCTGGCCAGCACGGGCCCTCTGATCTGCGAGTGCTCCAGGGAGTCTTGGACTAGTATCCGAGACTGATCCCTGAGACTGCCAGCAAACATGCTTGCCTTTGGGCTTAGGAAGATGCTTCCAGCTGGGAAGCCAGCCAGGGTATTTTCAGGTGAGAAAATTACTAGCAGGCTTGTGGTATTCCTTAAAGCAAGAGGCAAGCCCCATATGTTGAGCAAATTACAAAGGTCAGGTTTTAGACTTGAGCCAAGCTATCCAGACCCTGCTACTGTGAAGCAAAGAGCCACGAGCCTTGGTGACATGCCAGAGCAGTGCTTGGGGACTGACAGAGCCTGGCATAGCCTGACAGTTCTTTGCACCTTTTATCTACTTAAAATAGAAGTTTTAGGGGAGAGAATACATTTTTCCATTATGCATTATGGGAGAGCCCCAGTCTATTGCCATAAGGCAGTGAAAAACATGATTTTGGGATCTTAGCTGTGCCTATGGACACCCACTGTGCTGTGAGCCATTGTCAGCCCCCAGGAGCTTTGTCAGCTATTTAAAAAAAAAAAAAAAAAGAAGAAAAAAAAGCCTTGCCCTGTGTGCAGGGAATTTGAGCAGCTAAGAGTGGCCTCTCCATCTGGCTTTTCTTTCTTCACCTTGCAAGCATCATGCATTATTTCTGAATGCAGCCAGCCTACCCTGCATTTATTGAATTTCCCTTCTCTAAATAGACAGAAGTAATCCAGAAAAGCAACGGTCGCAAAACCAAACATCCGGCTCCGCGTCTCCGTGTTACAAACCCTTGCAAACTAACTGGTCCAGGGGAGGGGATGTTTGGGGCTGAAAGTGCATTTCCTGAATGTGTTTAACATCCATACCGGATATGCTATAAAAAGCTAGATTTGTGCTCGTGAGGGACATGGGGGTGGTTGGAGGAGAATAACTTAAACACTTGGCTGTAATTAAAGCCAGGAGTACAAAACAACCCACCCAGTTCTCTCAGCAGGCTTTGCTAGAAAGGTCAGAAGCCCTTGGTTCCCAGGGATGTGTTGGTTTCCCAGCCTTCACATTATTCCCATCATGTCCTTCTGTGACACACAGCTAGGCAGTGTTCTGTCAGCAGTGGCTATTGGTTCTTTTGAGAGGTTTGGGGTTGTGATACTCTGTTCCAGTTGTTTCTGTTGTACTCTTGGGTTCTGCTAGGCTCTTGCTGATGCCATCAAAGATATTAGATGTGGTGAGGGGACCCTTCTTACTTGCTGCCCCAGTAAAAGGGTGGAAGGCTCCCATCATCTTAAAAAAGCCCTCCACCCACCCAGCTAAGGCTTCTTGTCTGTGTGTTTTAGGGCTCATTTCCTATCTTTAACTGCTGTTCCAGGACCCTTTGGGGAAAGCAAGAGTAGATCCTGGCTGTAAATGAAATGCATGACCTGATGGAGTGATCAGTGGGCATTCCTGGTACTCCAAGAGATGTTTTTTGCCCTCTCCCCAGGCCAGGCAGGACCTGTGAGCAGGGCTGTGAGCATCTCTGCACCAGTAATCCCATTTTACAAGGAGCATTTCATATTCAGAGGATGTTAAAGCAAATTAAATCCTCCAAGCAGCTTACTGCAAAATGACTCTGTGCATGTGCTTGTGAGACTCGACAGGGGGTTGAGCTCCAGGCTGGGGAAACCCTGCACTGACCCAGCCCTGAGGTGGGAGCAGCTGCGATCCGCCCGTCCATCCTTGGCACTTGTCAAAGCCCAGTGACATTGCACAGGGAACTGTGCTGCTGTAGCAGTCCTGAAAATGGAAAAAATGTAGTTGGTGGATCTTATTTAAGATTCACTTCTAGACAGCTGTTTCTACACAGTCTGAATAGGAGCCAGGGAGAAAAAGAGGTTTTTCACTGGCTTTGTTCTTGCTTTTGCTTTTTACCGAAACCATTTGTAATTAAACGTAGACTTGCTCACTCAGCCCAGCTGTTGCTCTTCTGTTTGATCCTGCCTGAAATTACAGTTGTGGATGTTTGACCTTCTAGGCCTTTTCATGCCTTGTAGGCTGGTATAAACACCGGGTGCAATTTGCCTTTGAAGCAAGCAGGCACCACTCCCACAGAGTTCAGGAGGTGTTGTGCTTGCCGACCCCAGGGCTGCATTGGGACTGCAAGGCTTTGGACCTCAGTACAAGACCCAGCAGGAAGAGGCACTGCAGGAAAGCTCCGACCCTGAGAGCACATACTTGCCCTGAACAAAGAAAGCTAGATAAGCTCTAGCCTGTTCATGATGGGTGCCTTTCCTCCCAGAGCCTACAGTAGAGCAGTTCACATGGACTGTCTATTAAATGGTGTGAGAAGCTTCAGGCCTTTTCTTTTAGAAATCATTTACTCTGCTACATGCTAATGTTGGAGTAGAGGGACTCCAGCAGGAAGACATCTGTCCATGGATTTTCTCCCACTTTCAGTGTGCAGGAGGAGCCAAGGTGGTTATCTTTGTGGGAGGATAGGGGTGGTGGGAGAATTTGGTGCCTGTTTGCCAGCATCCTCACATGTTACTGTAATTTCTAAGCCAACCTTCCTCGCCATCCTGGCCCCTCCTAGGAGCTAATTTGCATCCAAAGCTTTTTCTTGCAAAAGATGTTTTTTTCTGCATGAGTTGGCTTGATCCCTTTGCTATTATGATCAACACTAGTTACTTGAGATCATACGTGGACACTGGTGAGTGAGGCACAAGGTCATAGTTTTTGGAATCTTCAAATGATCCAGAACAAGTGCTGCAGTACTTGTATGCCTCTAGTACTCTGGTACATGCTCCCTAGAGCATGCCTCTAGCTCTAGGGAGCAATTTCATTTCATAACAATCTATAGCCTTTTATTCCTCAGAAAGCAGGAATTTACAGTCTTCAGCTCAGCATCAGCCTCAAATAATTATTTAGCTAAAACTCTTGGACATTTTTCTTGTACAGGATGAGTAAGAATGTCAGTAAGGCGAGTAATCAAGACCTTTGGGGAAGCTGGAGGTGGGGTTTTTTCAGTAGTCGCTTAAGCACTTGAATAGTTCTGCTCATCCAAGTGAATTCAAAGCTTCCCATCCCTGCGCTTCCCTTAATGTGCTCCAGAGAGTGCTGTTCTCCCAGACGGTGAGATCCAGCCCTTTCCACCAAGCCAGACGTCCGGGTGTAGTGGCACATGACATACTTTTCTGTGAACATGATGAACTAGCTAGGGGCAATACTCTGTGCCCTAGAGCTAGTTTTACTTATTTCCTATTCATATGCTTTTGTTGTGAAAGATTAAGTGTGGCAATAGCTGTTCCAAGTAAATAATTTTCTTTGGGTCTTGGATCCCTTGTTGTTATTAACTTCATTTTAATTATTCACTGTTAGTGTTTCTCTTCTGTTTTACACGTATCCACTCCTTGAGTCAATGTGGTAATGAGTTGAGGTGAGTTTTGGGAATATCTTGGTTTTATTTGCTTGTGGAACTGAAATTAATTATTCTATAGGGATGAATGTGGAAAGGTGTTTATATGTGTCAGGAAGGGGAAGCTTGTCATTTGGAAAAATGATCTATTCAGTGTTGTTTTCATCAGCCATAGTAAATAAGATGCTGATTGCTGCACACTTGTAAATCACGTGAAACACCTCATCCTCTGAGCATCTGCCTCCCCTCTTGAAGTCAGTGTCACATGAAATGAGAACCCACAGCACTGAGGATGCCCATCTTGGCCAGTGCAGGCTGGCAGCAGAGAGGGCACCCACAGGGATTTCACAGCCCAGCTGAGGAGCCAAGCGAGTCTGGCTGTCCGAGCTGTGAGCCGTGGCCACACTACCATTGGATCCTGTGCTGGGGATCCGACTGCTTCCTGCAGACAGGACTGCAGTCACCTCTGAGTCTTAGCTATGAGTGGGAGATCTCTGCCATTTTGGGACTTTGCCCCTTTTCTGAACAGTTCTTTCTCCTGAGCTTATGTTAAACGTATTTTGATAAGAAACAGAGTTCTGAGTGTGGGAAGTTTCATACTACTTCCCAGACTCAAAGCAAAATGTACACTAAACATCCTTGTTTTAAACTAGTCTCTCAGGAGCAGTTCTTTCTTGTTCTCAGGCCAAATGAGTCAATGCCTTCTACCCCAGCCTCTGTTTTGCAACAGAAATGAATGAGATTCTTTCACTATGTGCTGTGCTTTCCTGTGGCCATGCTACCACGTGTGCAGTTGCCTTTCTTTGGGGCAATGGCATCTTATTGGAAAGAAGTTTAGCAGTGCCTGTACAGCTCTGTGCCTTACTCCAGTCCTCTGTCTTGATGTGGCTAAGCTGAATCCCTGGGCTGGACTAAGTGGGATCAGCTGTTTCTTTTTCTAGTTTCGTTGGAGGTTCAGCAGAATGGAATCTCAGCTATTTGAGGACTTACTTCTCTAAAGCATTTGTCTTATAAAATAAAAACAACCCCCCACTAGTCTGAGGCCTTTGATAATTCCCCAATGAAAGTTCTGGGGCAGTTTTCCCTTAGGGCAGTGCAGGTTTTATGAGGCTTATTTTCATATGCTTTCATCTCTTGGATCATGAGCATTTCTCTTTCTCCCTCTGTGAAAACGATAGAGGAAATTAACTGCTAATGGGGAACAAAGCCAGCTGTGTTTTTATTCCAGACCCCTTGCAATGTTGCGAAGGGAAACCCCTGTATCTTCCCATGTCGGACTTGCTCTGGTTGGAGTGAGAGGTGAGAAGGGCGGCCTTGCTTTATGGATAAATCCTGAGACTGAAGGTGGATGCTAAGAGCTCCTGTTCCCAGCTATGCCACGCCTTGGGCATGTGTCTACCAAGAAGATTTGTTTCCACTCCTGTTTTATTTTGCTTTTATAGAGCTTCCTTGCATATTAACTGAGCTGTACCATGTCCCTTAAGTGTCTCCCCCATACCAGATGCTTGCGTTACATCCTCTTGCTTTCCCACACTTGTGTTCTTCCCTTTTTCTCATGTCAAGGAGCAAGTTCAGCTGAATCATTCTTCATAAAATATGTACCAAGTAAGTAAGGCTGGAGTAGCAGTCGGAGTAGAATGATGCTCCCTGCTCTCAGGCAGTCTTATTGCCCCAGGCTTTTCACATAGCAATGGCTTCATTCATGGAAAATCTCATACTAGTGGCCTCATTCATGGAAAATCAGCACACCAGTATTTTCCAGCACATTTGTTAGCCAAAACCTTGATCTGCATGCTATGTTGTCAGCCTTGTACAGGACTGTGTTTAGATAATGGTCATGCTCAAGCTGCTGGATTGATATCAAGATGTGAAGTCAAGCAATTAGGGTTAGTTACCAACTAATGCCAGCTTTCTCCCTTCCTGCCTGAAAGGAGGTGTTGGTGTGACTGAACTCTTGGAAGGTGCTTGGTCTCTCTTCAGAGCTGCAACCTTCTCAGCTGGCACCAGTCTTCGCCACTGCTCTTTTGTTTGATTCTAGAAAAAGACCAGGAGAGGCTGAGCAAGTATCTGCCTGGCCCATGTGGATTTCCTCTGCCATAAGGATGGTTAGGATAGCTGGAATTCACTTCAGCTGTTGCTGTCCTGATGTGGGGGTGGCAGAGCCCCCCATTTTTTCCACTGCTCTTATTCCTGCGGAAAAACTGAGCCTCAAGTGAAACTGGTGCACGTCTGAGCTGAAAGGGCACCTTAAACAACCTCCAGTCTTGTCTCAAGCTCTCCAGGGTGCTCTAATCCAGTCTGCCAAGCCATGGAGTACTTTGTTTCCCTATCCAAGGAGTTTCAAAGCTTTACTAATGTGTTGGGTTACAGCCCAGTCGTCTTTGCCCCGGAGCCCATTGCCGTTGTGCTTTTCAGAGCACGCATGGTCCTTGAGGCAGTTGCTGTACAGAGGGACCCTCTGCAGAGGCAGATAACTAGTGTTGTGTTGGCAGCAGATGTCCCTCTGGGTGTGCAAGGACATGTGTGACATGCTCTTGTACCCGCTGAGACAGGGAGTGGGGGGACAGATTTATTTGGCATTTCCGTTGGAGACCACTCTTTTTTCTGGGAAAAGGTGAAGGGGAAGGTGTGTTTTGTGCCATCTCTTCTCATTGCATCTACTATTGATTCTTCCCTGTGAGGGTGGTGAGGCCCTGGCACAAGCTGCCTAGAGGAGCTGAGGCTGCCCCATCCCTGGGAGTGTTCAAGACCAGGCTGGATGGAGCTTGGAGCAACCTGGTCTAGTGCAAGGTGTCCCTACTCAAGGCAGAGGGGTGGAATGAGACGATCCTTTCTGAGAGCCTTTCCAACCCAAACCATGCTAGGATTGTACGATTATCAGCAAATAATAGAGGATATATATGAGTCTGATCTGACCTTGTGCAAAAGCTTTGATACCCTTTCAAGAGCTCATACTTCAGTGCTGTTAGTAAAAGCCCCCAGGCAGCCAGTGGACAATAGTGACGCCTGTTCATTGCCTGACTGCTGGCTGGAGAACAATGATGGCATTTCTTGAAGTAACAAGTCCTGGGCATGTGCAGGGTTGGATTGTAACACTTTTTTTTTCCCCTTTAGGCTGCAGGTTTGAGAGCAGCAGGTCTGGTTGCAGCACCCATGAATGCAAGTACAGAGGAAACTTGCATCTCTTGAAAAATACTGAAAGGAAGTAGATGGATTTTTAGATTCCTGCCTCTTTTGCCTTGAGGTTGAGTATGTGTATGCTGTGTGTCACCAGTATGCATTTGCTGTTCAGGGGTCGGTTCAGATGCTTGTTTACCAGCAAGGAAGGGGTTAAAGAGAACTCGGGAAGGCTGGCTGATTGCTGCTCATGGCTTTCATAATGCAAAGCCTGTGGGAATTCAGCCGGCTTCGGCTTCATCTCCCCCCACCCCCTCCCCTTTGCTAGAGGCAGGATAACCTTCCCGACTCCTCGTCCCTGCCAGTATGGCTTGCACAGGGAAGCTCTGTGAAAACCCAGCAGAGGTGTAAGCGTGTGAAAGATGAGATTTTTTTAACTTTCTTGGGAGAGCACTGAAAGAATAATTTTTCAGCATGGTCGTGCTGTTTCCTTACACTGTGACTGGGATGCAGCATGTCTGCCTCTTCATCTGTGACCTGCAGATTTCCCATTGCAGGATGGCTGTGGAAGCAGCTGGTATATGAGGTATCTCTAACTCTCTGGAGACTGGAATGCGGGGATGTCCTTGGCTTTGCTGTAGGTTCTGGATGATGCACAGCAAAGTTGTTTAGGCCAGAAAAATATGAAGGTGATTCAGCAGTGGTTTGTACAGCACCCTGCACACCGACCTGCAGCCATCATAGCGGTGTGATGTGCACCCTGCGACAAGAGTTTCCATCTAACCTTTGCTATTAGAGAAGTGCTAAACAGACAGTGCAACCCAGGGCCTTCTGTGTAGCATCTGCTTTAAGGACAAGCACCATCATGGTGTTTTTCCTAATGTGTGAAATCCCTTCTTCCTCCCTGCTGTTTGCAATAACCCTTTGGAAAGCTGGAAAGGCTCTCCATTTCCTTTCCCATTCACACGCATGCATTTGTGAGCCTCGCCAGCACTATTTGGCTATTTGCATTGGGCGGGATTTTTTTCTACTTTCCCAAGTCAAAGAAAAGTGTGTAGCATTTGTTTTGGAAACAAAACCACTTCTCGAGAATTACATGACCTCTGCAAACAGATCAGCACAAAACAGGTCATACGCTTTGGGCTGACTTTGAAGACTGTACAGGATAGCTGTCTCCATCCTGGCTTTATGGTTTCATGGCCGTTGTGTTTAACAAGGACCATTAAGAATCTTCTGAAGGAGTAGTATGGCAGCAGCTTTACAGGTCCTGTGGGGCAGTCAGGATGCTTAGCAGCTTTCCCCTGGTCAGTGTTGTGATTGCAGGGCAGGTTTTTGATTTTTTATGGGGATAGAATACCTGCACTTAAACAAATGTGGGAGGATTTTTCATCCTTACTTTTCTCAAAGCCTTTGGAAGTGAAAGTTTATTGATGAATGTTAGTAAGAGCTTGTTCGTCATAGCTGCTGAGGGACACTGCAGAGCTGTCTATCTTCTATTTCCTTTGTTACAAACAAACGTCTCCTGGAAAAAAGTTTCCTGCTGCCTCTTTCCTTTAGCACTAGGCAGGCTGTATGGGAAGCAGGCAGCACTGCTGTTACAAGAAGTGCTTTCCTGTCTCTGAATGGCACAGAGATCCTCTGGTCAGCTTTGATACCTTCCTGCTCCACAACCTATCCTGCTCATGTTGAGCCAGGTCAGCAGGTACTTGTGCTGCTTTTTCCTTAGCTACTGAAGGAGTCTTCAACAAGAGTGTGACTCAGTGGCAGGTGTCACACTAGATTATTTGGAGTCGGATCTGTTCTTGAAATAAAAGGAAAGCTTTGAGTGCCATCCGGACTAAACCAGCACAAACATCTCAGCCTGAAGCAGTTTTGGGCAGCATGCACAGCTGTGTTGGAGCACAGTGCCTTTATGAGCCCACCCTGGCCTCTTTCTGCTGTTTTTTTTTTTTTTTGAGTAACAATGAAAAAATGCAAACCTTCAGTGTCCTTTCTTTGTCAGAGGCTGTGCTTTTCAGGATGGGCTCTAGGCTTTAGCACCATTTTCTAGGTAATTTAAGCTAGAACCGGTGGATTTGTGATGTGTGCTGAAGGTACCAAAACCTTTGCTGGAATGGGTGAAAATGTTTGGGTCTAACTGTCCTGTTAATGTACCCCCTGGAAATGCCCTTTGCCTGGTCCTGATCGCTGTGCTGTGGTTATTGTCTTCATTCATCCTGGCTGTTAAACGAGAAGTGAAGGCGCCCACAGGCTGGCGTGCCTGAGGTTACCTGGGAAGCCTGGTCGATGCAATTTCCCAGATCTCAGGCTGGCCCTGAGCTTCTGATTGCCTTTCTTGTACCACTTGCTTCCCGTGTAGCCTTTGTGACTGCTGGGCTAAATTCTGCTGCTTTTAGGTGAAAAGTCTGATTGTGCATGAAAAAAAGGTTTTCAATAAAACAAAAAAAAAAAGCCAAAGCTCAAAACCCTCTCTGAACTGGGCATGCCTAACATGGCAGGCCTGCAAACTGGCTCCTCAGTCAACTACTGTCAGCCACAGCCCTCTGCATGGCTGCTAGAGCTGAAGGCTGGAAACACTCGGGAGTTCATCTGCCTCAGCTCCTGCATGGCACACTTCTCCCCAGCCACCCCTGTGCCAAACCAATGGCCTTTGTCTGACCTCTCTGGTAAAGAATTGTATCTAATTTTGACTTCTTCGATGCAAATAAACGAAGAATCCTCCCTTTCTTTGAGCTTAATTAACCGTGGCAACTAATTGTTGAACAAATCATTTGAAACAGTTACAAATATGCCAGAACTTCCCACAATACAGCAAATTTCTTGAGCTTTTCTTTTGTGGGTCTTATTTAGGTGTCACTAGGATGTGGTTGTGTTTATGCCTGTTTCATGTGGAGGAGATTGCTGCTGCCCCTCTTGCTCTCCAGCTCTCTTGAGGTGCCTGTCTCTGAATTTGAGGATGCACAGTGGCTGATTTATGTCATTTATTGGCTTGACCAAGGGCAAACTCCCCAGCTGTATAGCTGTGAGTGATTCATCTTTCCTCATCCATGGAGATAAATGTCAGGATGGATGTCAGCTGTCTGGCTGATGCATGAGTGAATCTACTTTCATATGTGCACCTTGAGCCAAATGTACACACATGAATTTTTTACTGTTTGTGATAAACCTGGAAATGCAGATTCTGTTGGAGGAAGAGGCCTCTTGGTTTTAAATATTGATATCAATATAACAGGGCTGTGGCTGTGACAGTCTGGGAGCCTTGAAGCATTGGCTCAGAGATTATGCTGAATGCCATGGGGAATTCAGTGGGGTGTTAAATAAAAGGAAGACCTCTGCAAAGTGGTAGCATGCTTCAGATGGAGAAATAACGGATGGGGTCCTCTTGGGTCCACAGGCTGTGGAGCTGAAAATGGAAGAGATGCAGACTGAGTCTTTGGAAGAGGCCCCTGACAGTTTTTTTTATTTACTTTGGTTTATGATGCAGCTAAAAAGAGAGCAGCTGCCCAGAAACCTACAGATTGATTGATGTGGAGGAAGAGGTGAAGACCTTATGCCTTGGAAATGCTCAAGGCTTGGGGAGTTGGATGTGGTGGGTCGTCGTCATCTCTAGAGCCTCAGTTCAGAGAGTATTGAGTACTTCTGCTGTGTGGTTCTTCATCAGCTAATCAAGCTGAGCAGTCATCCAGAAGGCATGCCGAGGGCTGAGAAACTTTTTAAAGTAACTTTAAATGTTCTCATCTCTCCACTCCCTTTGGGACTTTGAGCCGTGTGTGGCGCTAATACACAGTCAGACATGCTGGGGTTCCTGCCTGTGCAGTTGCCTCTTCCCCATCACAGCTTGTGAATAAATTGTAAGAAGCCTGCAGACCCCTAGTTGGCTCCACACAGAGTGTACCTGCCAGTTCTCAGAGTGCTTGCTAGCAAAGCATAGCTTTGTGCAGGATGAGCTGTGCTGCTTTCAGATCTGGCTTTGTGCCTTCCTGTGCCTGGTCTAATCAGCTCTCTCCAAGTGGGATTTGCTGGGCAGTGCCTATTGAGGCACCCAGGCTGGCTGCGGTGCAGTGCAGTCTGACAGTGGAGGTCTGACACTTCGGGCACTGCAGCCCCACTTTCTCCCCTCCTGCTGTGAAGGTGGGGAGCTGGCTGTAGGATATTTTCTGGCTTTTACATTAACTGGTTGTAGTAAGTGTCATCTACGACATAACTAGTAGTGGCTCCTTGTTTAATTTTTGCAGGCTGTTCCAATATAGAATGTAGCTCTTGCTACAAGAAACCTTCAAAATAAAGGGATAGCTGTTGATGAGGGCAACAGAGAACATCCTAGCACAACTGGGACTCCTCTGGGCAAGGTAAAGCTGTGAGGGCGAGAGGGGACTGTACTGTACTGTGCCAGAGAGATCTCAGCACCTGATGCATCATGGAGCATCCTGGAAGCATATTGTTTTGAGTTAGTGTGTATGGCAATTGTGTACACTGTCCTGTAGAGTTTGAGCACCTCAACATGGTTAGTTGGTAAAGGAAAAGCAAGCTTATAAAAATTTAGGGTAACTATCTTCATGTAAGAAGCAAACACCACTGAGAGGCTACAGAAGACAGGGAGGGGAATAGCAACCCAGTCTTTTAATTCAACTGAAGTTTCACTCAATGTGGAGAGAGTAAATGAGAGGAAGTGATTTTTCTCTGCCAAGTCCTTTATTTAAATATAAAAGCTTTTCATGGCTACTTGCAAAAGATACTGTTAACTGCGTGGTCCTTTGCATGACACTTCTTTCAGGCTTAGGCTCCTGCAGCGTCAGCCAGATGATCTGGCCACTGGCTGTTGTGTTCCACTATTCCTCTCACATCCATGGTCGTTGGATCTTTTTGCTGAGCTATTTCAGTGCACTCAGCTGAAACTAGCCTGACTGCCAGCATTGTGTGCTAAAACAGCCCTGCAACAGCTGAGTGCTGGAGCCAGTGTCATGGAAGACATGGATAGATTTAAATTGCGAAGGAACTACATTCTGAGTTAAAGAACTTAATCTTTCCAAAACGAGCTTGTTTTCTCAAGGCAGGAAACATGCACCAAGGAGGAACCATTTTACACTTTCCTCTCTTAGGTGTGTGCTCTAGAGCAGTGGTTGAGACAAGGTCCTGGATAAACCAGGCCCTTTTGAACAGCAGCTCACTTGCAGCGAGCACTCTCCTGTTTTGAAAGCTGTTGTGTGTGTATATGTGTTAAGGTTACTATTAGGATAAGTTAATATTAGGATATTAGGGTTATCATCTGCTGTTGCATAGAGTTACAAGAACAAATAGGTCATGTGCTAGTGCAGCATCTCTGGAGTCACACATGTGCAGCTGCTGGTGCCTGAGGTCTTTTCAGTCAGAGATCATTCAGAAACACCATGATACATTTTCTTCAGCTTTTTAATTAAACAGAGACTTGAATTCCGTGTATTTATTTCCACATTTCTTCAAAGCTCTTATGTTTGCTCTCTTCCCCCCACTTCAGCTTTCCCTAGTAGATTAGAGCCTGCTGGAAAACATAGAGAACATTGTGAAGTCCAAAGCAAAAGCTGACTCAGCGATCCTTCCCATTTAGGCTGCCACTGTTCATGGAACAGGAGGTTAGCCTTAAATTACATCTGCCAAAAAATACTGCTGCCCATTTTATTAACTGTTGCTTTGTCCTTTAACTTAGTTTTTTTTAAAAAAGTAGTCTACTAGTGCCTTAACAGTCTGGGAAAGAGGATGTTATTTTCATATGCTGGAATAATTCTCATTTTGCTGTAAGACACTTTTGCATCTCTTCTCCAGATCTCTGGAGAAAGGTGCTGTGCTAGGCATAGCCCCTGTCTCTACCAACAGTGGCCCTTGTCCTCGAAGGTTTTCAGCTCATCCTCTCTTGAGCAGAGAGGGCATGGTTGTGGTGGTGGATGGGTCCCTTTAGAGCAGGCACGGGGCAGTACAGGAAGAAAAAGACTTCCTTGTCATTCCCATTTATCCTTACTAGCTGGAGCAGATCTACTCATGACCTCAGAGCAGATGAGCATCAAAACTTGATCCATGTGTCTGAGTGCGATCTCGCCAGTGTGTATGAACCTGGATGCAAACACAGCAGCAGTGCTGGAGGAGCTGGTACTGAGGTGCCACTACAAAGAGAAAAGTGAATCTCATCAAGTTCCTGTGTTCTTCATAAAGCAGTCAGTGGCAACTTGCGATGGTGATATTCCAGGAAGAAAGTGGATTTTGCGGAGGGAGCTGGCCAGAGAACAGTGCTTTATGTGACAGTGGTGGGAATTTTGGATGTCTGTTTTTCCCAGAAATATGCCCAAGTGCCCTTTTTCCATTGTCGTATTAAGAAGTTTCAGCCTAGTCTCATTAATGGATTTAAAACAGGTTTTGGCATGAGGCAGCCAAGCACATGAGGAGTGGAACAGAAAATATTCTTCCTCAGTCCAAGAGCATGGAATCTGCCTCTCACACCAACTAAAGCAAGTGACAAATGCTGGTTTTGTTGTAATCTAACATCTTTCTCTTTTCTCCCTCCCCCATGTCCATCGTGTGCATGAGTGCATAGACTATTTATTAGCAAATTTAAAGCCACAGGCACAAAACTACTGTGGAGTCACCCTAAGGCCCCTGCACTAGAGGAGGAACATGTTGAATTAAAAAGAGATGTACCAAAGCAGCTGAATTCAGTCTCTTGATTGCCTTGACTTCAGCTCAAGGTACTTAGCGATGCTTTTCCTTTTAACTCTTATTTCTTCTCCAGTCTGATCTGCATTTTTGACAGGTGATTATTATCACTGAAAGAGCTGACAGCTCTGGTAGTCTCAAGTGCTGCAGAAGTCCTGATGGTGGTTTTAATGCATGCAGGTTGTCTTTGAATTTTTTGGAAGGAAAGGCTGTAGAAAACTTGTAGAAAATGTATGAATCTTGTCTGCACTGCTCTGTCGGGGCAAGACCTACCCTGGTCCCAGAACAACCCTGAGATCACAAGGTGTCTTGGACCTCAATGGGGGCCACTCCTGATTGTGAAACCCGAAACAGTGATACCTGTAACAGCTAGACAACTTCTGTAGGTATTTCCAGCACTTTCCTGGCTCTGTCCTTAAAGGTGAGAACCTCTCAGCTTGTGCTTCTCAGCTGTACATCAGTGACCCAGCTTCTGGGTTTGTTCTTCACAGCAGGCGCCTCGTACAAAATTCATCCTGTTAGTGGGCAATCTCTGACTTGTCCGAGTCCAAAGCAGAAGCTCATTGGTGTCAGACCCAAACTGTTACTGTGCAAATACCTTCCTCCTGTGCTGAAAGACTGTAGGGACACTCAAACCTGTTGCTCAGGATATCTCAAGCCATGTTCAAAGTTGAACTGTACTGCACAAATGTCTGTCATACTTCAAGATCTGTTGATGGGAAGAAGAATATTCTTAGAATCCTAGAATGATTTGGGTTGGAAGGGATCTTGAAAGGATCACCTCATTCCACCCCCCTGCCTTGGGCAGGGACATCTTGCACTAGACCAGCTTCCTCCAACCCCCGTCCAACCTGGCCTTGAACACTTTCAGAGACAGGACATCCACAATTTCTCAAGGCAAGCTGTGCTAATGCTTTTCCACTCTCACAGTGAGGGATTTCTTCCTAGTAACTAATCTAAACCTCCTTTCTTTCAGTTTAGAGCCATTTTCCCTTGTCCTATCACTACATGCCCATCCATCATAATGGGTGATGAATGTCCCAGTGCAAAGCCTCACATGCAAGGGTTGAACAACTAACAAATGCTAGGATGAAATTAATTCCATGAAGGGCCCTATTTTTAACTTCTTAACATACAAAATTCTTTGTAGCTGCAGTTTGGCAGGGTTCTGTCTCTTGCAACAGGGGTCACTGCTTCCATACAGTGCTAGAATTGGTTTATCCTATTTTTACTAAGCTGTGAAAGTTATTTTTCTAGTATGCTGTAACTCTGCTTGCTTCCCCACCCTTAGACTCCATCTGTACTCTTCAAAATAGAAGGAGGAAGAGGGCAGAGAAAGAACAAAGGCTCGTAATACGAATGGAAGGAAACTAGGGAAATTCAGGAGGAAATGGACAGTGAGAAATACAAAAAGATCCAGCTGCGCTGAATGCATGAGGTGTGAGTGCACAGGGATGCTTTCTACTTGTATTCAGAGTTTAAGACCTGCATTGTGGAGCTGAACTTTCCTTTGAGTCAGTGACCTATTCAGACACCTAACAATGTCCATTATGTACAGTCAGCTTGTTTATGCCCTGTGCAGGGCTTTCATACCTTTTTTCCATGTACAATAAAACTATTTACAAAGTGGCCAGGCTGAGCTCAATTTTGCTGTGTGAGCTCTTGACCATCAGCTTTCAGCAAGCATCTTGTAACTTCAGAAAGATTTAAGAGGACAAACTGTGATGACAAGATGCTCAAGGAGAACATCTGCTGATGAAAACACTGTTCCTGGCTGACTGATAGCAAATGTCTCTTTCCTTTGAAGGACAGGGAGGGGGGAAAGAGGTAGCCAGAACTGGGTCCCTGCCCCTCATGGAGTTGTAATGATCAAACTGATACTGTGAGGGAGCCTGAAAAGGTGAGTCCAGAGCAATGCTTGATGGCAGTGTGGGACCAGCCTGGCAAAAGTGCTTGTGCATCACTGTGGGGTGAGAACAGTGGAGAGGGGAAACCCTGGGAGCTGGAGGAGAACATCTCTGTCACGGACACCCAAGCAATGCTGTTGCTGCCTTCATCCTCGCTGTAGAATAGGTGGAGCTGTCAACCCATGGCAGAGCTATGCTTACATTTGTTCTACAGCTGCAGAGGAACCAGCTGGTCCATGTTTAACATACGAAGGGATCCCCCAGGAGGCTTTGTATGCTCTCTGTGGAGTTTGGCAGCAGCTGCAGAAGTGCCTAAGTGTGCTCCTCAGGAGAGATATCCTCTGTGACCTTGGGCAGCCCAAGGTTTTAGCCCTGTTGCTTGGAAACAGCTCCCACCTCCACTACAAAATTCAGCATGAATTTTTGGATCACATGGTGGCTCTGATTAACATGAGAGCTGAGTTACAGCTTTTGGGGTAGGAGGAATCATGGCTTGACCTTAGCCTGTAGCTTTCAGCACAAGGATGTAATTCTCAGTTGAAGGAGGTGCTCTTTGACCCAGCCCACCAAGAAGCAGCTGTAAGCAGTGACTGAAAGCTGAAGCTAGAAATAAGGTACATATTCATGGTGAGAGCAATTTGGGCATTGGAGCAAGTCTGTGCAGGCTCCGGTGCTTTCTCCTATTTAAATAGAGAAAGCATTTTGGCAACTTGCTTGTTCTGTTTTATGCCCTTGTTTAACCAGCACTCATTCAGTTGAAACCACTTAGCAGTAGAGCCACTTAGCAGCTTTTAAGGCATTTTTTTTAGGAAAAAAAAAGAATTCTACACATTCAGGCAAACATCTGTCATCACTGGAAGCAGAAACTGTAGCTAACGTGGTCCCTAGAGCATGTGGGAGAGCTCCAGTTCCTTACGGCCTCTCTGCAGTCACTTCTGAGAGAACAGAACTGGTTGTGAAGGTGAAGTAGGATTTAGCAACGTTGCCCAACATTTAGAAAAAAAAAAAATCAAGGGGTGCCTCTTTGAAACTTCAAACGTGTGCACAGCACATGATACACAAGGAGTGTTTTTATTCATGTTTGTTCTCAGGAAATTGTGTTGCTTTGTAAGCTGAGCTCTTTTAAGTGTCTTAAGTTTGGCACACTACAAGCTGGGCTTTAGCAGGCACTTCTGGAAGCTGTCAGCCTGAGATGTATTTTCCTGACTCAGATCCTTGCAGTAAGAACTGAGGAATGGAGCATTTAAATGGAAAAGAAAAAGTAGAAGCTACGGTGAAGCTAGATAATGCCAATCTTGTCATTGCTTTTAATATTCATTGCCAAGCACAGCGATCACACTATGCCAGTTTTAACTTAAGCAACCCTTAGTCCTAGTCATCTTCTGCCTACGTACATGAAAGGGATGACTGAGCCCACAGCTGCTAAAGGCATCTCTCAATTACTTATATTTCACTGGGTATTTAAAGATTAGGTTGGGACGTAGAGGATGAAAGGGTTTTTCTTTATCTTTTAATAAGAAACTTGTATTTGCAGATATGAAAAAGACCAAAGACTGAAGTGTCTAACACACTCCTCTTTTCCTTGCTGCTTCCTCCAAGTGGTGTGGGGGTAGGGAAGCATGTGGAGATCCTACAGGGAATAAAACAATGTGCCTCTTGGTCTACTGCTTACCACAGCCCAGCCCTGTTTCCCAAAATTGATGGGTAAGGATGTGCTGTGCTGGAGTTCTCATGACATAGCCTTGTTTGCAATGCGGGAGACCAAGCAACGTACAGGGAATTAAATATATGGGGCTTTGCACACTTTAAATATGAACAACAAAGGGGGGTTTGTAATGTGAGAAGCAGTAAGAGATTCCTGTAGTCTCTTGCTTTTGCTTTCTCAGCTGACTATCAAAAACTCTTTGGGACCTCTTCATTAGCCTTGTGATGCTCCAGCTCTTCAATCAATAAATAGTCATCCTTGGGATCTCCAGAAAATTATTTGGCAAAATCAGGGAGTACTAGATTAACCTTGTCCTAAACTCAAAGAAAGAAGCAAGGAAATGAGTTTGGAGAAGATCTTCCAGCTGTCTGTATTGAAAACTGTGGGAAGGGGGTTGAAAGGCATGGATCCCAGTGTTAAACAAAGCCAGCATCTTTCATATCCCCTTTAAAGCAGACACATGTGGCAGGAACAAAAGATGCTCCTTTGCTGTAGCTGCATGACCTCAGAAATGAGTAGTGTACAGACTGCACTCACCCCAGTGTGTGCTCAGGAGAGGGGTGTGAGCTGTTCCCACACAACCATCTCTAGAGCAGCCTGGAGCCGTGTTTAGCATTCCCCTGCCAGCCATTCGTTGCTGTGTCAGCAGGTTGAAACAAGTGATGAAGTTGCTGAAGAGGATCTGATGGTGAGCAGGTTGTGTGTGGCGTAACAGACTCACCCAGTGTCTCGGGGCACTTGCTTTGTTGGTAGCTTAACTGGACATAGAAAACTCTGACTTCATGATCTAGAGATTTGGGGATATGGGGGAGAGCTGGGCACACCAGACCCAGCACCCTCTGCATTACCAGAGGCACATGATGTCGATGAGGAGGACGTGAGGCAAAGCCAGCATGTCTGGGGAATAGTGGGGGCACAGAGCAGCCCTGGCACAATGCTGCTTTGGGGAAACTGAGTTAATCTGTGCCTCCTGCTGCTGGTGTGCTCCAAACTAGCTTGGGTTTTCCATGTGGCTCTGTGTGCAGCCACCCCATGCAGGGTGAAGGCCTGGGGGAAACCCTGCAGCTAAAAGTGCCCTTTGTTATTTGTCTGATCTTGCCTTCAGGCCCTGAGGCTGTTATAACTGGATAAGCTAAAAAAGCAGAGGAATCGTGGCACAGCAAGGAAAATCCCTGATCTGGATTAGACACGCAGCTGAGTTACCAACACTTCCACAGCACAGCCAGGCTTTCTCAGCCAAGCTGCATGTGCAGGTAGTTACAATCTGAAGGAAAGAAGTGCAAGGTGAAGAGGAGGTGACCCTGGTAGCCAGGCATAGCTAGGAGCCAGTTCACATTGGCTCTGTCTCTGAGTTTGCTGTGTGACTTCTTCTCTGCATACTGCAATTTTCTTCCCCGGGTTGCAGGGTGTGCCTCACACCCGCGGAAGACTGAGAGGTTGTGTCTGTCCTCTTCTGAAGTGCAGCATCATTCCTTGTGGTGCTTTAACCACAAGAGTTAATACCTCCAGGTCACCTTTCCTGTTACAAAACACCATCACCTGTAACTTTGGCCTCTCTGCTCCTGTGTTCATGCCCCAGCGGTCCTTTGTTGCTCCTGAGTTTGAAAGTGCTTGCTGCTTCCCACCTTCATCTCAACCGAATGTGCAAGGTCAGGAAGTCACCAGGGAAAGCCAGCCTCAACTCAAAGGAGAGAAAGGAGGTAAAATAAAAACATGCCTTCTGAAGTTGCTATTTGGGATCATACTGATCCAGACTTTCCCATCTGCTCTGTTCTCTGTGGAGTTGAGCACAGCAGGGTGTGTTCAGGTAAGCATCACTCCACCTGGGAGGTGCTCCTGTAGGATTTTGCTGTGAGGGAGAAGAAAACTGAAGGGGGTTTTTGTTCATAATCTAAAAATCCTGTTTCTAAGCGGTGCCTTTAGGCATATATTTAAATGGCAAAAGCTGTCAGTTTTTCTTCTGTCAGAATTTGTTCTTGTTGCTGCATTCAGGCAAGAGTGTACTGTGAAAAGTGATCGTCTCTAGTGGGAACTTCAGAGTCTTCTACCATTCAGAATTGGTCTTAACTCTGCTGCTGAGAAAGGGCATTCAGGCAGTCTTGCTTTGTTTTTGTTCCCTTTATACAGAGCCAGCATGGCAATGATAAGAGCAGAAAGTAAGCTTCAGTTTCTCTCTGCACATTGTCACCAGGCTGGCTATCAGGCTTTGGGCATCTTTGTGTTCTTCCTGTTCTTTAAAGCAGGAGAGTAAATTGGAGTCCCCAGGTTAGGTGTCGGCCTGTAGAGATGTTTGTGGTAACCCACAAGCAAGAAGGAGCCCTAATTTGATGTGCCTTCATATTGACTCTTCCATACTGACTGTCTGCTATGTCTCTTGAGTCTTCATGTTGCATCAGAAGAGTGTTTTTCTGAAAATGCTGTAGTTCTGTTGATGCTTCTGGGCCAGTATGGGCAGATTTCATACCCTGCTGCCTGGAAGGTTGCACTAGTAACCGTGTTTCTCTGAAGCATGACATTGCACTTCACCTTCTCCAGCACAGGGGATTTTAGAAGAAAATGATCACAACATGGTCATTCAGAGTCCATGAGCAGTTTAACCCTTTAGTCTTTCTGCTGAAACTTAAAAAAGGGACTCGCTGAAGAGCACTGATTTGGTGGCATAAACCTTTCCATCAGACTCTCTGGGCTGTGTTCTGGATAACAGCTCTGCTCTACTCTTAACCAACCAGCAAAAGCCTCTTGTTGCAAATTGAGTCACCCAGTGTCACATTTGACTGATTGTGGGAGAGGGTGATGCTAGTTTTGAATGAACTGCCAAGTCTGCAAATACTTGGCAAATTTTCCTTCTAAAGCTGAAGTCTTGAGGGAAAGCATCAGTTAAGAACCACAGCTTTGGAGCAAGGAAAAGAAAGTTTCTGCCTCTAATGGCTGGAAGGAAAGGACAGCCACTCTGGCTGGCTTAAGCTGGGGTAGGAAACTAGGAGGCAAATTATTGCTGCTTCTGATTTTGTTCCTTTTCTGCAATGCCTGGCTTCAAGCAAACGTCAGCTGGAGGGGGTGCAGAGGCTGACTGGGCTTTTGAATGCTGGAGTTGGCAGCTCTAGAGAAGAGCTCCCATGTGCTGTTGGTTACACTGATGTCCATGTGCCTGTGAAACTTGGGTGTGTGCTCTGGTTTGCAGCACTGCTTGTTGCCAACATGTGGCTGGATGTAGGTGGCCTGTCCTTGCTGTAATTTGGCGGGTACTAATATATCAACACTGTGCAAATCTGCCTTTAGCTAGCTCTTCCTCCTCCCAGATGTATGGCGCTGCCTGTAGCCTTTAGTTATCTGGAGCTGCAAGGGGAGACCCTGCTGGAGGATTGTATCTTGCCCTAGTTTAGTTACACGCTCAGAGACAAGACTTTGTATTGAAAAAGTTGGGGTTTTGCTATTGACTTCTCAATCTATCCAGCCCCCCTCTAGTCTAAAAAAATTGTTTGTTATCAAGAATGCTACCATCCTGTTTGGAATAAAACTTCTGTGTGACTTCTAACTACATCCCTCCCTTACCAGCTAAAGAAAGAGCAGATCAGCTGGCTTGATTTAATAGCAGAAGTGGAGGAAATCTGATGGTGGTGCATTTCTTTTTTTTGTCTGCAGTGATCTTTAGCTCAGAAGAGCACATCTCTGCTAATTGACTATTAAAAAAGATTGCTTGCTGAGGTGCGCTGGCTTGCCATTTCAATCCTTTAAGGAATAAGCCTCTGATCAGCTGAACATAGGGCTCTTAAATATAATCTGCCTAATGACTGGAGGGCTTTGACCTT